>JAXQQM020081088.1:0-173219 GCA_034641835.2 Pinus albicaulis
TAGCACACATAACAAATCTAAGATAGTTAACCACAGAAATCATATAAAATTCTGAGTTCGCTAAAATTTCCATGTTTATTAAGAGATCTTCAATTCAATACAATCTTTTCCCTTTTGTGCACACAACAACAGAGTCTGTGCACACATCTCAAGACTAGGTCTTCGCGCACACAGCCAGCAAGAGCCTTTCTACCCAGACAAACCGACCCAAAACTTAGATCAGAACACAAAACATAAACATAACATCCATACACTCATATCTCTTACTCGACTTGACTCTTACATATTTATATCTTTCCAATCACGCACATACCATGGTCTCTAACCATGGTTTTAGACTCATGGTTTTCCCTTTTACCCGTTACAATAATTAAGGGACTTTGACCCACCCCAAAGCACCTTGACATCTACGCACAATGCGTACAAAAAAAAAACTTAACCAAAAATACTCAAGATTTGTTTACCCCAGGGGACCCTACTCCAACACTCCTAGAGGTATATTTTCATGCATGGGGAAATCTACCACTAGCTTGTAGAGATGTTTAACTCGAACACCAATTGTTTTTACTTGTCTAATAATAGCATGCTTCAAATAATATTTCCCTTTAATGAGTTACAAAACATCATATCCGCGGTCTTAAAGTAAAGCTATAAAAACTATATTTTTCTTCATACCACGCACATACATTACATTCTTTAGTTGAAGATGGGATCCTGACTCACTCTTAAAGGTGACAATGACAACCCCTTTGGTACTATATCTCCCATCATCTCCAAGCTCTATGTGTAATTGTAGGTCCTTCTCCTCTTGTTTGTTGAAGAACTCCTTATTTCCTGTCATATGATATGAAGCACCAGAGTCTAGGTACCACTCACTCCCTATTACTATGCTTTCCATGCAAGCAATGAGGGTGAAATCCAACTTGAATTGTGACGTGAGAGAATTTCCTCCTATTTCTGCTACTTGTTCCTTACTGTATTTCGTATGTGGACACTTGGTTGCATAGTGTCCATACTCATGATAGTGAAAGCATTTACTTTTATTGAGATATTCCTTTTTTCTTGATTATGGTTGGATTCTGCATCATCGTAGGCCTTCTTCCTTTGGAATTATTTCCTTTTCCAACTAGAGAAAATTATTCTTCCTCATCAATTCTAGGTGAGACTCCATCTCTAGTGTTTCTTCTAATATCCTCCTACACCAAGTCAGACCAAAGTCTCTCCCAATTTGGGAGCTTGTCCCTTCCATTAACTGAATCATGATAGCTATGTTAGGAATTCAAAAGACCAAGGAGTGCTAACCTCACTGGTTCAGATGATGGTATAGTCTCTCCAACTCCTCGAAGTTCATCTAACCTAAGTGAATTTAGATAGGTATTGAAAAATGGTTTCATTTTTTTTTGCATTCGAATGCTCCTAGGATTATCTTCCAATGCCAATTTCTTGGCATCACTACTACCTTTGAATAACCCTATGAGCTTTTTCCACATTGCATAAGTAGTCTGGTTTCCATGAAAACTCGAAACCACATGGTATCTCACTCCCTCCAAGATAATACTCCTTTCATTTTGTTGTATCTTTCTTCCACTGAGCCAGCTATTGTGCATAGGATGTTGTTGGTTTTGGAATATCAATTTTTGTGTACTCCAATACTCCATTTTCATCCAACACAACTTCCATTTTGTCTTTCCAAGCTATGAAATTAAAATTTCCCTCTAATGCACGCTCAAGCCTTAATCCATAGAAGGACTTTATTCTTGCACTGAATAAAATTCCTACACCACAAATATGTTATTCGAAATTTCTCTGAGAGAAGATCAGGAACCTGGTTTCTATGTAGTTTTTAATAGCTTTGATACCATATATAAATAACTCAAAATTTTCAGTTGTTAATGAAATCAATAGAAAAAAAAAAAATTATTCTACTCAATCTGCGTAAGGGAAAAAATACAATAGAAACACATGCAATAATTCAATCACAATTAACACAATATTTTTACTAAGGAATCCAACTCAGAAAAACCCCTCCTTTATTTATATTATATCAGATGATAAAATTGATCTATTACAATGACAACCTCAATCCTTGAAGCTCAAACTGCACTGCAATACTAATCTATTTTTTCTAAGCCTTCTCTGGAAATACTTAACCAAATCTAGGCTTCATGATCCTCCTATTTCATTGTGAAATTCCTAAGGAAATTAGCTCCCAAAGAATAGGAAAATCTCTTATTTTCTTGAGAAATTTCCAAGAGAAAAGCCTCGCCTACAACATTCAAAATATGTACACTCACTAGTATACAATAATAAATATAATTATGTATTTCCCCTCCACTAAACTAGGCAATTCAAATTGCATGCATGAATAGGTCTATTTTTAGTAAATGGACTAGTTAAGTGAGAGTTCAATGAGTTAAAAACAGATATAACTACACAATTTAACTCCTACTGAATCTATTCATGACTGGATCTCACCTAACTGAGCTTCAATAAATATAACTCCACTTGATTGATAAATCTTAGCAATCAACTCATGAAAAACTCTACTTCTTACCCAAAAAATTGAATTAACTGACTTAACTAAGTGACTTGGCCATGTCACTCATGCTCACTACAACTCAATTCATCTTGCTGATGTGGAAATTCGAACTTATCCATTTGACTAAGGTCAAACAAAGCCTTTTCTTGCTACAATTTTACAAATAGAATGGAATCCATTTCGTTCTAGTGGTCCAATTATAACATAACCCGATAGCTAGCTAGGTGTTAGATATGATCCATTCAACCCTCAATGTGAGTTACAACTTAACCCTTCTATAGTATTTTTCATATTCCTCGGATGGATAACCTCTTTTCCATGAGTAATAGGGGCTGACATGGCATTATCTCAAATTATGTTCTTTAATCATGATAGGTCAAATTCATGAGGCATAAATTTTGCATTCAAGCTCCAACTAATGTGATTCTTATACGATTAGAAATGTCTTCGAGTGCAGGAAAACACTGCAGGTTCCATGCTTAAGAAAGAAAATTTACCCCAAAAAAGAATCGTTTAGGGCCTCAAACTATCATTGAAAGGTTTCAAACCCCAATTCTCCAAACTAAGTCCCACCAATAAAAGTTGCTCCTATAAGATAATTCCTTCAATTTTTCCACTCTCAAAACATCGATATGGATGAAAAATTATATATTGATCCAATCCAAATCATAAAGTGTGAGAAAATCAATTTGTTCCTCCTTCTACTCACAAGATTTACAAAAGAATCTTAAAGGGTCAATGATCCTTGTCCTCCTTCCTCAAATTACCAAATCATGAGAAAGTAAATCCATTCCTCCTCCTCAACATTCAAATTACTAAAGGTTTTTAAAGTGTTAGGGTTTCTTCTCCTCCTCTCTCAAATTACTGAAATGTGAGAAGGGGTCAATGCTCCTTCTCCTTCCCCATCACCACCAACAACAACCCCCCCCGCCCCCCCCCCTCCAACTTATTAAAGAGTAATAAAGTGAAGTTTCTTCTTCACCTCCTCACTTGAATTGATAAAGTGAAACAAAGCACCAATGATGCTTAACCTTCTCATTGAATTTTAAAAAGTGTGAGAAAGGGTAAATGCTCCTCCTCATCACTCCAAATAAAAAAGTGTGAGAAAGGGTAAATGCTCCTTCTCCTCATCACTCGAGATAAAAAAGTGTGAGAAAGGGTGGGTTCTCTTTCACGTACTTCTTCACAACTAAAGTTTTAGAAAGCATTGAGCCTACCTCTCCTGCTACGTTGAATTGCTAAAATCTAAGAAAGGGAAAATGCCCCATATTTTCCTCACTCAAATAAAAATAAAAATTAAGAAATGAATATTTCTCCTTCTCATCCTCACTTTATTTTGGAAAATAATATGAGAAATATTTTGTGCTCATTCTCAATGTAAAAATTCCTTTTAGATTCAAACTACTAATTTTAATTTGCTAAAACAATAGACTTGAATCTACTCTACCAATTGCGTAAACCAATTTAAAAGATAGTGAAATCTTCAAGCATAGAGGAGAAAGAATTCAATCAACACATTACACAATTATTTCTGGGGAAAGCCACAACTAAAATCCTGCTATCTGTATATTGCACTAGTAAGAGAATATGATAATATTACAATGCTTTTCTCATTCCCGAGCAGCCTCTGCACTATCTCTATCTGTCTCAATGCTTCCTAGACAAGCCTGGGCCAATAATTAACCAAATTTTGGCTTTCCCAAGTCCCTATTTCTTTTCATTGTTCAATGAGGAATTAGACCCCTATTTAATAGGAATTTTCCTCCATTGGATTGTGAAGTTCCTTTAGGTTCTTCCTCTAACTGCACGCGCCATCTGTACAACTTGGATAATTATACAACTTATAGTACATTTCCCTTGAACTCCAATTTGAACTGGGTAACTCTTAGATCACACATGCATGAGTTGTTTATGGTTTATTTATCAGTTAACTGGTTGATCATGAAGTACACACCGCACTACTTGAACTCCCACTAGTTCCTGCAATAGTTGGAACTAGTTAAACGGATTTTAACTCACATAAACTAAATTAATTAATTACAACTCAAAATAAACTCAACCGGGGATCCTAAAAAGTACGAACCATTCTACATGACTCAAGTTAGACCCTCAAGTCGAATTAAATGAAACAAGTCAAATTAACTGAAACAACTAAGTCAAACTAACTTAGTTAACTCATATAAGTTGTCATGTGATGTGGAATTACAATTTTATTCTAATTTACTTCAAGGGAAAATTAAATTAGAATCTTTCTTGTTGTCATTTTCAACACTCACACCTCCTTAAACTACTGAATTGTGAAAAAATGAAGTTTTAAAAAGTGTGAGAAAGGATTTACATTTCATATCCACCCACTTATATGTACAAAAGTATGAGAAAGGTTGTGTGCCTCTTCTCCCCTTAATTGGTTTACTAAATTTTGAGAAAGGGTCAGCGCTCCTTCTCCTCCATGTTGAAATAACAAAGCTTGAGAAAGGGTTGAAACTCAATATTATCCTCTCTCAACTTACTAAAATGCGAGAAAATAAAATTTCTTCTTCATAATTTAATTAAATATGTATGAGAAGGGGCCAATGGTCCAACTTGAATAAAAATTGCGTGAGGAAGAGCTAGTTATCCTTCTAATCTTCCATCAAATTATGTAAGTGTCAGGAAATAATGAAATAATGGTTCTCCTTATAATCCTAACTCAAATTACAAGTGTGAGAAAGGGCTTGTAATATTTCTCCTCCTTCCTTAAACTACTAAATTGAGAGAAATGGTTTATGCTTCTCCTCCTCACTCAAATCTTAAGTGTGATAACAAGCTTGTACTCATTCTCTTCATCCCTAAAATTACTAAAATGTGAGAAAGTGAAAGTGTCAATTCTCCTCCTCACTTGACTTACAAAGGTATAATAAAGAGTTGGTAACCCTTCTTTTCCCCTCAAACTAACTTGATTTAGAATTTCTAGTGACTCATACAAGATTTTTCTCATTATGAGAGAAATGATAAAAGACTAGACAAAATTTACCCACAATATTTTTATTCTCAATATTTTCTCCTCCCCTCAAACTATAGAAGAAAAGATTTTATATGAAAAGAATGATGTAGGATCAATAAGCCCTTTTCCTTATCAATATTCATTAATGATTACTCTTCTATGCATATAAGATATTTCTATTTGTAGCAAAGACAAAGGGTGAGAGCACCCTTCTCCTAATAATTTTTAATTTCAATTTTTGCAAACCTAATCACGTGGAGATTCTTTAAGGGAAAATAAGTCAGGATTGGCCTAATTTTCCTCACATGTGTTGCCACTAAATCCACATCTCCAACTCTTTGAAGATCTTTCTCAATTGCATAAGAATGGTGAAAGGTTAGTTGTACATCTCCTCAAAATTTCTAGGTTGAAATATTTACCTAACTATATGTAATATTTCCTTTATTGATTTGGTCGAAGTGGACGAAAACAATCCATGGTATTATCGTGGTATTTCCCATGGTATTGGCCCATGGTATTTGTTGATGGTTTCCAAGGAAAAATAATAATTAATAAGGTCCATAAAGCTTATAAAAGGAGATAGAAGCTAGGCATTTAGGATCATTCTAGTTTTATCTATCTTATTGTGTTTGGGTTGAGAACTTGGCCTGGCCAGTTCTAACATTGATCCCGGGACAAAAACCCCGTGGTGAATTTGTGTGGTGGATCCATCCAGGGTCCACGATTGTGCTTCAGTGTTTGTTTTCTGTTTTAAGGAGCAGCCAAGCATGCCATCTATAGGAGCTCAAATCTATTGTATGGGCATGTATTCTATTTTCAGCTAATAATATAAATAAAAGGTTTCATTTCTAGATCTCGTCTATGTTCATGGTTTTTACTGAATGTAATTCTATTGAGAACACTAGAATGTGCTAGATCTGACTAAATTATTATCGAGGTCTCTGATACCACAAAGGCCTAACCACTACACCAAAAGCCCGAACTGGTAGTGAGGGTGGCATCCCAAGGTGTTAAGGGTGGGCTCTTATGGCCCACCTGAGCATCTGAGGGCAAGAGCCCTTGCGTAGCACCCCTCATTACGCAAACCCCAGACACGTGGCTGTGGGCCCTACCCACACACGGGACATTACACTATACTAAAAAAGTTTCTACAAGGGAATAATAAGATAGGGCCATGGAGCCTTCTCCACATAAATCTTCATTTATGACTACTCTCCCCCTAATACAAGATGCATGCATTTGTGGTATAATCTTCATTTATGACTACTCTCCCTCTAATACAAGATATATGCATTTGTGGTATAATAAATCAAGATTGATAGACAAAGTTTATTTGATAATTTTTACTTAAATTTTTTAACCAATCATATTAGAGGTGATTTTACTAAGATATTTTCTACAAATATTTCTATTATTAAATATATTATTTAATATCAAATTATATTTTTGAAAAAAAAAGTTATTTTAATAAACATCTTTTCTTTTACGAATCATGTTATTGAAGAAAAAGGTTATTATGATGAAGATAATTTTTTTTAAACTATAAAAATGACCTTTATCATTTATGAAAGACCAAATATTCTTGTACATATTTAATTATGTATTATTATTGAAAAAAGTTATTTAATGAACATCTCTTCCTTTCCAAATCATATTATGAAAGACCAAATGTTCTAGTACATATTTACATTATGTATTATTGAAAAAGGAAGTTATTTTAATGAACATCTTTTCCTCTGCCAATCACGTTATGGAAGGAAAAGGTTGATATTGAAAAAGAAAATTATAATGATTGATATATTTTTTTTGAATACTGTAATTTTGGCTTTTACCATCTTATGAAAAACCAAATTGTTTTTGTACATAAGATATTTACATTTACATCATGTATTATTGAAAAATAAAGTTATTTATCATGCTATTGAAGAAAAAGCTTAGGTTATTATGATGATTTTTGAATACCAAACTGTTCTTGTACATTCTGATATTGATATTATATATTCTTGATCTGGTAGTTTTTCCACTTAATAAAAACATTATAAAATTGGTATTCTACTTACATTAAGTATATTCAATACTTACTTAAATTTTTATTACTCGAAGTCGAGGATTATGTAAAATGAAGAATTTTATTGTTTTCCATTTTTATTTAATGTTAGATTCTATGCATATTTTAACGTGGGAATTTGAATTATAGTTTTGAATATTTTATTTTTTATTTTTTATTAATTAGTATTTTATTTAAATAATAATGAAAATTTGTTTTTTCATATGGTTGAAGAAAATTAATTAATTATATATATATATATATATATATATATATAAACACTTGTTTATATGTAAATATAATTATTTAATTTTTAAATATTAAAACATATATTTTTAAAACTAGTTTAGTTATTAGATATTTTTTTTAAAAGTTAATGGTATAATTTTATTAAGATAGTGAATTTTAGTTATTAGTCTTAAGATTTTAATAATGGATTGGTGATTGCATATTATAAAATATTATGTAAAACATTAAGCTCAAAATTCAAATCTCTATAAATTGTGTTTAAAATAGAAAGCTAGTACAATTATAAAAATTAAATGGTTAGTAGATGTGGATAGGCATCAATCTATGATATCAATACCAAATAACTAATATAATATTTTTTTTTCCTAAATAAAAAACCATAATTTTATTCATAGAAATAATTGAAATTACATTATTTTATTCATTTTATGAAAAACCAAAAATCAACTCGGAAAAAATTGGCTTGTATGACCAAGTACCCATTTACGTTATAAAAAAAAAAATTGAGCACGAAACCATGAAACAAAGACCAGTGATTACAGCCTGTGAAAGTGGCAAAGAGTCAATGTGTTCAAAATAAGAAACTAAAAAAACTAGAAACTATAGAAATAGTAGGAACTGAAAATAGAAAATGTATTCCAAAAATAAAAAATTATGTGGATGTGTGTCGGATATCTAATATGACACTCGTTGATAAGACATTTTCTTTAATTAATTAATTTGAGATAAATTAATTAAAAGAGTATAAGTAACTAGGAGATAGATCTCAATCCTTGATATGTGTATACTACTATGCATATTCCAACATATTTCATGGAAGTTAAATGTCAACCATCCACCTAATAATTATTGATAATTAAATTAAAATTTTGGAAAACCTATTCTAAAATACACATGCCTATTGGCATAAACATCATTTTTAAAACATTTGATTGGACCATAACTTGAAGGCCTTATTTCATCCATTGCACAATATAATACCACCTATGGTTGAAATTTGTTGATATGGTTTCAATATTCATGCATAATTTTTAGATATTCATGTATTTTTTTATCTTTTTATTCTGAAGCTTTTTTGTTTTTTTTGTAAACTTAGTAGTGCCTGGTTATTCATTCCATAGTAAAAAAATGCAGGTTACATCAAAATATAATACTGTTGACCTCAACCTTCTTGTAGGAACCCAGGTTTAATGGCCATCTTAAAGAGTTATAGGCCATCCAAAACTTAAATAGTCTAAAATGGTCTCTTACTATCTTTAAAGGTCTATTGTCTATATTAAAATATATAAACATATAGAAAATCTAAATGTTATTCATATTCATATAAAAAAAAAAACATAAATTCATAATATTCAATCTTCTCAAGACTCAATGGGTGTCTGGTCTTTGACACTTGACCTGGGCATGTCCAAGATGGACGTTCTGGTGGTGCTGCTGATCTCTGCGGATTTCCGCCAGAATTGAGGTTTCTTGTGGGTCCCCCTCGATCTCTTGAATTGTGACAATCGCCTTAGCCAATAGACATTTCAGGGTCTAGTAGATATCGATAGACTGTTGAAAAATAGATAGTCTACTGTGAGTATTACCAAGATCTATTATAATTGGATCCATATCTTCCTCAACAAGGTCTTCTTCAACTTTAGTCCTGACATCTTGTTCCCCCCTAGAAATCAAAGATTTGATGTGGCTGGATATTCCTTCTGAAATGGCGTGAAACATGTTCTCCATAATTTCTTTCCCGAACGTCCGTCCTCTTCTGTTTGTACCTGCTTTAGCCTTCTCTTTGTCTTTACCTTCCTTTCTACCCGACTAAGCTTTAACCATTTTTCCTTGAACCCAGTCTCCCAACGAATGTGCGAACACCTAACTCCACACCATGATACTGACCCGACGTGCAATGCCCTGCGGGTGAAAATTGCTAGGAAGACCCATGCAGACGACACACCGAGGTTGTCAGATCTCGCGCCTGATCCCCTGCCTTCTTCCTTGTGCTCTGCAATCGCCTTTCTGTCATACTCCAAAAATCGGCAGAGGGATGACTTTGTAGGGAAACCATCCAAAAACAAAATCCTTGAAAATAACAGTAAATAACATATTTACCATGAGTTATTCCCCAACATAGCTTATGCAAGCCTTTGCATTAAAAATATAATTACCAGGAGTTACTTCTGGCCAATATATATGTTTTCCTCAACATTTATGTAGGAGTAAAATTGTAAACATGTAGACTTACTACCTGAGTAAACAATTAATTCATCCATTTCACATCTCACTTTATTAGTTCCTACTAAAGAAAAACTATAGGATTCTATTGGCTTATTGACCACTATTAATTTAGCATTGATACATATAAGATACAATTTTTTATACAATTTTTCCCATAGCTCAACTTATAATGTTTAATTTTGAAAAATAAATATTCAGCTTTCAATATTATTAAAAAAAATTACTTTTCAAACATTTGATTGGACCATAACTTGAAGGCCTTATTCGAGCCATTGCAAAAAATAATGCTATGTGGATATCTACCTCACATATTTTATGCCATAATTGATGGATATCGTTGGAACATTCATGCAAGTTTTTTAGATATTTGTGTAGTGATTTTTAATTCTTAAGCTTTGGAGGACAAAATAAAATCCTTGAAAATAGCTCATATATTTGTAAGGAGTTGCTCCACTGTGTGTACTATGTTTTCTGTATGTAAATACATGTAAACTTTTTGAAGTCTCTAACAAACCCAAATTTTCAACATTTGAGAGCTCTTCTAACGCATTGCAAAAAGAGACTGAAAGGATTCGGAGCTCTGTTAGCTGCCCCAGCCCTTGTAGTCTTTTGAGGTTGGAACATTTATCAGCCCAAAACTCCTCCAAAGATACCAACGCTTCAAGACTGGGGAAGTCTTCAACTTTTAAGCACTTTCTGATGTCTAGTTTTTGAAGTTTTGTAAGATTGCAAATTCCTTCTATTTTCCTCAGCTGAGGACATGTAAATATTTCCAACTTTATTAGTGTTGGTGGCAGTGCTCCAACCTGCACCAGATTATCACAATAACTGATGTCGAGATGTTTAAGGTTGGGGCAGACACCTTCACCAAAGGTAATATGCGAGATTTTTGTATGATATATCTGGAAGTCTTCCAGCCTGTACATGCATTGCTGTTGCCAATTGTCAATGGAGGAATCTAACCTGCTCAACTCTTTTCTGCCCGTTGGATCTGTCAAATTTTTTCTTTCTCCTTCCACCAGCTTTTTCAACGGCAACTCTAGTAATGGACAATTAGATACCATAAAGTTGACGAGATTGTTCAGTTTGACTAATTCTGGCGGTAAAGACTGTATTCCACAGCGTCTTATCCAAAGCTTTGAGAGCTGACTCAACTGTCCCAACGAATTGGGCAACAATTTCAATTCTGGACAATTATCTAGCCACAACTCTTTCAAGCTGCCTAGGAGACCCAAAGAATTTGGCAGCGTTCCTAATAAATGACTTCCCAAATAAAGAATTTCCAAGTTGCTTAGGTTTCCGATGTCCCCAGGCAATTCTTTTACAGTTGTATCCAACAGAGCCAATACCTTCAAGGACCGTTGATGTGCGACTCGGGGAGGCAATACCTGCACTTTGTAACACTGTGAAAGATCTAAATATTCAAGCGTGCTTATATTTCCAAATGTCTCCATGGACATGGTCATATTATGGCAACCTTCCATATTCAGATGTTTAAGTCGAATTAAATTCCCGAAGGAATTGGGAAGCGCTTGCAAACTCTGGCAATGATAGAGATCGAGGTGTTGGAGATTTGCTAAATACCCGAAAGAATTAGGAAGCGACTCCATATCTGGGCACCTTAGGCATAGGCATTTCAAGGAACGCAGACGACACAATTCTTCTGGCAAAGCTTTGAGATGAATCAACTCTGGTACATAATCCACCACAATCTTTTCAATATGCTTCAGCTGCCCAATGGACTTTGGAAGCATTAAAAGAGGAGCATAAATAGTTAACTCTCGCAACTCCAGTGGTGCCTGCAACGCAATGTTCGTATTTCAACAATAAATAAGAAAAAGATACGGGTTAATTTATAAAACCCTTCAAACGCGTTCCAGGGCATGTCAATAGAAACAATAATCTACCATAACATAGAAAACCAAAGAAAAAAGAAAAAAGAACAAATACAGAATCAGCTTTAGTTTTAACCTGAGATTCTGCTCCCCAAAGTGTATTCAATTTATTTCCCACCACTTCTAAAACTCTTAAATTCTTCATCGGAATGAACGCAGGCAGGCAAGAGTAAGGAAAGTTGTTCCAGCGAATCCATATCAGATTTGGCGACTCAACCCTTCTCAATATGCTTTCTAAATGACCATCTTCAGTTGCAACAAGTTGTAACTTCCTGAAAGAATTTGGTACTGTACTGTCGATCAGCATCCTCACGGAGTTTTTGAACACCACATGACACCAACTTTTAAACCATGGCCATTCTTCTGTTGATTTTGCAATGCGGCGGTAATCAACGAGGGAAGCCACCGTGGTAATTCCGCGCATCTCGGTTATTCCCTGTATATTTTATTTAGAACAAACAACAAAAAGATAAAACACAGTAATAAGATTGACCAAACAACAAAAAGATAAAACACAGTAATAAGATTGACCAAACAACAAAAAGATAAAACACAGTAATAAGATTTCTCTTTTGTTTCTGTAGATAAATAAGCTTCAAAGTTGTTTGAATAATGCGAACACTTACACACGATTGCTGCCACAAACCATCAATGTCCCTGTTCCATTGCCAGAGGCGACCGGGAGTACTGTTTTCTTGATCTGCGATATTTCTACCCAGGTCTCTGAGGTGGTCATGCATTTTTAACTTGTTATTTTCTATGTCCACCTCGATAAGGCACTTGCTTTCTAGATTTAAAAGGCCCACCCATCCGTTCCAACCAGATCCATCCCATATTCTTATCGCCATATCCCTGTCCTCTCCAATGAAATAACACGCAATATCTAAGAATATTTGTCTTTCCTCTTCCTCTAGTGCATCGTAACTTATTTTAAGCCTTTCCTTAATCTCATGAGGAAGTTTTATTTGGCCAAGTTTATCCAATTGGCCTACCCAATATTTGTCATTCTTTCCATAAAGAAGTGCCCCAAACACTTTCAAAGATAGAGGCAATCCATCGCAGGCCTTGCAAAATTCATCTACAAGATACTTGAATGCTGGCGGTGGATAAGGTTGCAAGAAGGCATGCGAGCAGAAAAGCTGCTGGGAGCGTTGTGGATCAAGGCCTGTTAATTTATAGATTGACGAGTTTGATATTCCTGAGCTTGTGAGAACATCCTTGTAGCGAGAGGTAACCAATATTAAGCTATCCGAATGAAGGACGGTCTTTATTGGCAATAACGCATCCAACTGATGCACATTATCTACATCATCGAAAACTACTAGAGCGTGCAAAGATGAAAGATATCTTCTGAGTATTTCTATGCCTTCACCGATGCTATCTATTTGGTCATTCCTCTGAGTCAAACCCATAAGAAGTTTGCTCTGCAAGGAATTTAAAGAGCTTAGACGTGAAGTCTCTCTGCAATCAAATGAGAAATAAGATTTGTTGAAATTGCAGCTCCTCCTGTTGAAGAGTTCTTTGGCCAGCGTTGTTTTGCCTACTCCACCCAAGCCAACAATCCCCATGACCTGAGCGGCACTCTTCTGCTTCTGCAATAACATAGTCGCTTCAAATTCTTCTACCTTTTCCTCTAGTCCAGTTGGATATGTGGCCACATACAAGGCTGGTTTGGCCACATTCAAGGCTATTTTTCTGCACTCTTTTAGCACACAGTGCACCACGTTTTCCAACAGCTTGCCCTCGTCACTGTAAATTCACGACAAAACAATCAAGTATTAGCTGTATATATGAATAGAAGTTAGACTAATAAAACTGACAAGAAGAGTTAAGAGCTCCAACCCATTGTAGGCCTCCAGTTCGAAACCGATTATGGAGGAGACGTGAGAGAGCGCTTTTCTCCAATTTTCAAGTGTTTGACGATCGTATCTCCCTGTCTGCTCATGATTTCTAAGTGCTTCAGCATACAGTGCATATTTATCTTTAGATCGAAGCTCAGAAGGCTTCACGTTATAAAAAATGGGAACAATGGTAGCCCCAGACTCGCACACGAACACGAGTTCATCGAGACACCATCTTGACTCAGCATATCGAGGTGAGAAAATGGCGATCTGCACGTAGGCGGTTCTGATGGCAGCTTCAATTTGAGGAGACAAAAATCCTCCTGCTTGCAATACCTCTCTGTCGAGGAAAGGTTGCAATCCTTGTGAGAGCAGGCGATAGTAAAGATGGCTAGCGAAGGTGTTTTTCACGTCTGGTCCACGGTGATTGATGAACACATCATAGCGGTATGGGTATTTAACGGAAGGGGAAGAGATATATAATGTGGGTTTAGGGGTGCTGGATGTTTGTGCCATTGAAATGAAATAGCAATAAAGACAATGACGATGAGATCGACTGGCAGTTCAGGATTGATAGTTCAGGAGTGAAGGTGAAGCTGAAAGAAGACTAGATAATTCGGTTGGTTAGGACTCAAAATGAAGGACGAAGGGTGACTATATATTGGCGACCTCGAGATCGGTTGGTTGGTGAGAACTAATATGGAAGTAGATTCCCTGTCTGGGTAGGTCAACAGTCAATATGAATGTCGAGTCGATATTATGGACCGAAGATGAAAATCGACGCCATATTTTAGGAGCGAAGAATTTGACCTTGATTTTTATGGAGAGTCATCTCAAGTTTTGGTGACCGTATTTTAGGAGCGAAGAATTTGACCTTGAGTTTTATGGAGAGTCATCTTAGGTTTTGATGATTTCGATATTTAGGACGAAAGCGAATAGCTATTTCAATACGCACAACATACGCTTTCGTCTCATCATGATATTTGCAGGTCGTTGGAAGGCGAAAGTAACTTAAAGTGAGATTCCTTCCGTAACTTAAACTAAGGTTAATTTTCCTCCAACCGCGTCAGAAGATTATTCCAACTTCCTCTACTCATTACTTTTCCTCGTACCGCGTCACGAGATTATTCCCCTTCGAAGACTTCCACCCTGTACTGCACGACTTTGTGGATATTCCGTCCATCACATTTGTTTCCAGCGGTTAAGAAGAGTCCTTTGGTATTCCTTCCTCCAACATCTCGACCCTTGTTTTAGTGGTGCCAAAGAATAATACAAATTGTGTTCACATTTTCATGATTGAAATACGTAGTGGCAAAGATGAAGCATCATACAATTTATATTAATAGTTTTATGATGGAAATATGGTGTGGGTATCTAACATTCATATATGTACACTCGTATCACTACTCCATCCAAAGCCTCGCCTACTACATCCAAATATGTACCCTCACTAGTATATAATAATAAATATAATTATGTATTTTCCCTTCACTAAACTAAATAATTCAAATTGCATGCATGAATAGGTCTATTTTTAGTAAATTGAATAGTTCATTGATAGATCAATGAGTCAAAAACAGATATAACTACACAATTTAACTCCTACTAACTCTATTCATGACTATATCTCAGGTAACTGAGCTTCACTAAAAATAACTCCACTAAACTAATAAATCTTAGCAATCAACTCATGAAAAACTCTACTTCTTACCAAAAAAATCTAATTAATTGACTTAACTAAGTGACTTGGCCATGTCACTCGTGCTAACTACAACTCAATTCATCGTGCTAATGTGGAAATTTGAATTTATCCATAGTGGTCCAATTATAACATAACCTGATAGCCAACTAGGTGTTAGATATGATCCATTCAACCCTCAATGTGAGTTACAACTTGAACCTTCTAGAGTATTTTTCATATTCCTCAGATGGATAACCCCTTTTCCATGAGTAATAGGGGCTGACATGGCATTATCTCAAATTATGGTCTTTAATCATGATAGGTCAAATTCATGAGGCATAAATTTTTCATTCAAGCTCCAACTGATGTGATTCTTATACTATTGGAAATGTCTTCGAGTGTAGGAAAACATTGCAGGTTCCATGCTTAAGTGTACTTATCCTAGCATCGCTAGGCCTCAACCATCACAAAGCGTTTCAAACCCTTAATTCTCAAACTAAATCCCACCAATAAAAGTTGCTCCTATAAGATAATTCCTTCAATTTTTCCACTCTCAAAACATTGATATGGATGAAAAATTATATAGTGATCCAATCCAAATCATAAAGTGTGAGAAAATCAATTTGTTCCTCCTACTCACAAGATTTACAAAATAATCTTAAAGGGTCAATGATCCTTGTCCTCCTTCCTCAAATTACTAAATCATGAGAAAGTAAATCCATTCCTCCTCAACATTCAAATTACTAAAGGTTTTTAAAATGTTAGGGTTTCTTCTCCTCCTCTCTCAAATTACTGAAATGTGAGAAGGGGTCAATGCTCCTTCTCCTTCCCCATCACTACCAACAACTTCCCCCCTCCCCTCCCCTCCCCAATTTATTAAAGAGTAATAAAGTGAAGTTTCTTCTTCACCTCCTCACTTGAATTGATAAAGTGAAACAAAGCACCAATGATGCTTAACCTTCTCATTGAATTTAAAAAAGTGTGAGAAAGGGTAAATGCTCCTTCTCCTCATCACTCCAAATAAAAAGGTGTAAGAAAGGGTGAATGCTCCTTCTCCTCATCACTCCAAATAAAAAAGTGTGAGAAAGGGTGGGTTCTCTTTCTCACACTTCTTCACAAGTAAAGTTTTGGAAAGTGTTGAGCCTCCCTCTCCTCCTACCTTGAATTGCTAAAATCTAAGAAAGGGAAAATGCTTCATATTTTCCTCACTCAAATAAAAATAAAAATTAAGAAACGAATATTTCTCCTTCTCATCCTCACTTTATTTTGGAAAAGAATATGAGAAAGAGTTTATGCTCGTTCTCCATGTAAAAATTCCTTTTAGATTCAAACTGCTATAACTTGTAATTTGCTAAAACAATAGACTTGAATCTACTCTAGCAATTGCGTAAACCAATTTAAAAGATCGTGAAATCTTCAAGCATACAAGAGAAAGAATTCAATCAACACATTACACAATGATTTCTAGGGAAAGCCACAACTAAAAACCCCACTATCTGTATATTGCATTAGTAAGAAAATATGATAAGATTACAATGCTTTGCTCATTCCCGAGGAGCCTCTGCACTATCTCTATCTGTCTCAATGCTTCCTAGACAAGCCTAGGCCAATAATTAACCAAATTTTGGCTTTCCCAAGTCCCTATTTCCTTTGCATTGTTCAATGGGGAATTAAGCCCCTATTTAATAGGAATTTTCCTCCATTGGATTTTGAAGTTCCTTTAGGTTCTTCCTCTGACTGCATGCACCATCTGTACAACTTGGATAATTGTACAATTGATAGTACATTGCCCTTGAACTCCAATTTGAACTGGGTAACTCTTAGATCACACATGCATGAGTTGTTTATGGTTGATTTATCAGTTAACTGGTTGATTATGAAGTACACACCCCACTACTTGACCTCCCATTAGTTCCTGCAATAGCTGGAACTAGTTAAACCAATTTTAACTCACATAAACTGAATTAATTAATTACAAATCAAATTAAACTCAACCAGGGATCTTAAAAAGTACGAACCACTCCACATGACTCAAGTTAGACCCTCAAGTCGAATTAATTGAACCAAGTCGAATTAACTAAACCAACTAAGTCAAACTAACTTCGTTAACTCATATAAGTTGTCATGTGATGTGGAATTACAATTTTATTCTAATTTAATTCATGGTAAAATTAAATTAGAATCTTTCTTGGTGCCAATTTCAACACTCACGCCTACTTAAATTACTAAATTGTGAAAAAATGAAGTTTAAAAAAGTGTGAGAAAATATTTACATTTCATATCCACCCACTTATACGTACAAAAGTATGAGAAATGGTGTGTGCCTCTTCTCCCCTTAATTGGTTTACTAAAGTTTGAGAAAGGGTTAGTGCTCCTTCTCCTCCATGTTGAAATAACAAAGCTTGAGAAAGGGTTGACACTCAATCACATCCTCTCTCAACTTACTAAAATGCGAGAAAGCAAAATTTCTTCTTGATACTTTTATTAAATATGTATGAGAAGGGGCCAATGGACCAACTTGAATAAAAATTGTGTGAAGAAGAGCTAGTTATCCTTCTAATCTTCCATCAAATTATGTAAGTGTAAGAAATAACGAAATAATGGTTCTCCTTATACTCCTCACTCAAATTACAAGTGTGAGAATGGGCTTGTAATCTTTCTCCTCCTCACTCAAATCTTAAGTGTGATAACAAGCTTGTACTCATTCTCTTCATCCCTAAAATTACTAAAATTTGAGAAAGTAAAAGTGTCAATTCTCCTCCTCACTTGACTTACAAAGGTATAATAAGGAGTTGGTAACCTTTCTTTTCCCCTCAAACTAACTTGATTTAGAATTTCTAGCGACTCATACAAGATTTTTCTCATTATAAGAGAAATGATAAAAGACTAAATAAAATTTACCCACAATATTTTTATTCTCAACATTTTCTCCTCCCTTCAAACTATAGAAGAAAAGATTTTATATGAAAAGAATGATGTAGGATCAATAAACCCTTTTCCATATCAATATTAATTAATGATTACTCTTCTCGGCATAGAAGATATTTCTATTTATAGCAAAGACAAAGGGTGAGAGCACCCTTCTCCTAATAATTTTTAATTTCATTTTTTCCAAACCTAATCACGTGGAGATTCTTTAAGGGAAAACAAGTTAGGATTGGCCTAAGTTTCCTCACATTTGTTGCCACTAAATCCACATCTCCAACTCTTTGAAGAGCTTTCTCAATGGCATAAGAATGGTGAAGCTTTTTCAATTGAATAAAAATGGTGAAAGGTTAGTTGTACATCTCCTCAAAATTTCTAGGTTGAAATATTTATCTAACTATACTAAAAATGTTTCTATAAGGTAATAATAAGATAAGGCCATGGGGCTTTCTCCACATAAATCTTCATTTATGAATACTCTCCCTCTAATACAAGATGTATGCATTTGTGGTATAATCTTCATTTATGACTACTCTCCCTCTAATACAAGATGTATACATTTGTGGTATAATAAATCAAAATTGATAATCTTCATTTATAACTACTCTCCCTCTAATACAAGATGTATGCATTTGTGGTATAATAAATCAAAATTGATAAATACTTTATTTGATAATTTTTACTTAAACAATCATAGAAGAGATTTTACTAAAAGTTTTTCTACTAATATTTCTATTATTAAATATATTATTTAATATTAAATTATATTAAATATATATATTAATGAACATCTTTTCTTTTACGAATCATGTTATTGAAGAAAAGAGTTATTATGATGAAGATAATTTTTTTGTAAACTATAAAAGTGACCTTTATCATCTTATGAAAGACCAAATATTCTTGTACATATTTACATTATGTATTATTATTGAAAAAAATTATTTAATGAACATCTTTTCATTTGCAAATCATATCATGAAAGACAAAATGTTCTTGTACATATTTACATTATGTATTGGAAAAGGAAGTTACATCTTTTCCTCTGCCAATCACGTTAATGAAGGAAAGGTTGATATTGAAAAATAAATAAACAAATATGATGATGATACATTTTTTTTAATACTGTAATTTTGGGTTTTACCATCATATGAAAGACCAAATTGTTTTGTACAAAAGATATTTACATTAACATCATGTGTTATTGAAAAATAAAGTTATTTTCATTAACATCTTTTCTTTTCCAAATCATGCTATTGAAGAAAAAGCTCTTAGGTTATTATGATGATTTTTTTTTCAAACTATAATTTAGTTTAATTTTTACCATTTTATGGAAAACCAAACTGTTCTTGTACATTCTGATATTGATATTATATATTCTTGATCTGGTAGTTCTTCCGCTAAATAAAAACATTATAAACTTGGTATTCTATTTACATTAAGTATTAATTTTTATTACTCGAAGTCGAGGATTATGTAAAATGAAGAATCTTATTTTTTTTCATTTTTATTTAATGTTAGATTCTACGCATAGTTTAACGTGTGAATTTGAATTATAATTTTGAATATTTTATTTTATATTTTTTATTAATTAGTAGTTTATTTAGATAATAATGAAAATTTGCTTTTTCATATGGTTGAAGAAAATTGATTAGGTTGATAGGTCTTTTCTTTTGAATGAGACCACTTTTTCTTTTGTCAACATATGTTTTGTGCACACGACACCTGTTGTTGTTCATTCGTGGGTAATGAAACCTGTTACGAATTAATAGATGAAACCATCATGGGTAATCGAATGAGTGGGTAATGGAGAGTAATGGAACGAACTAGATAATGGAACGAAAGGTGTAGTTATGCAGAGAGTCTGAATTAATTCTCTCATTATTCTTCACGACCTCCGCGCCTGGTATTTCGACTCCCACAACGAACAACTTCCACAAATAATGCCTAATCTTTCTGGAAGGGCTTTTGGTTACTTCCGGTTTTATGTACTGTGCGGCGCGATCCACCCATTCCAATTTCTCTCCCACCTGTAGCTGGACACCACAGGCTTCTGCTCAAGGATATTCAGTTCACCCATCAAACAACAGGTATGTCTCGATTGGTAATTCCAATATTACAATTCATGCTGCAACCATGACCTCTGCAACCCAATGTTATTACTAAGTTCATTAATTTTCTCAGAGGATAAAGAACCCTGAAACTCAGGGCTGTTTTTCGCTGCACCCATGACATTTGCAACCCAATCTTATTATTATGACCATTAACACTATTACCATAGAAAGTAGCCTTTTTTCCATTTACCATCATTGCTGAAATGGTAAAGAAATGAAACTCTGACAACAATATGATCCACAAATCAGAACCCTAAGTAGGCACTTATAGGGTTTTATCTAATCGTTATTCCATTTACCAGATAGCTCACACCAGCATATTGTGTTGAAACAAACCCTAGGATTTTTCATCCTCTATAGAGGGAACAATTTTGAGGCTATCTCTGAAGACATCTTTGCTATCGATGGGCATTTTCAATTTCACAAAAAAACACAGCATACCTCCTTAAGCCGATTTCTGGAATTCATAATCCTTTCATGAAAGTCATCGCAGGTATGTGTCGACTGGTAATTTCATTCCCGACATTCCAATTGCACTGGTAAGTGCCCCATAGGTTAGTACGCACAGCACAATCATCGATTCAAGGGATCACAAGAGAAAAACTACCCTATACAAGGGTTTGCTATATACCTTACAAAGAAATCACAGGAGATGTCAGGATCTCCTCATCCCCATCTCTGAAAACTCTCATATGGAGAGAGCCTGGATCTCTTCTGCAAGCTTGTTGTACTCAGATGTTATGAAAGTATATTTCTGAAAATCTGGTTTTAAATGGCTTGTCCATAAAGCTTTCAAACACTCATTCCCACTGATGCACATGAGACATGGATATGCTTAATGAACTATTTTATCCTGATAATATCAAAAAATAATGTCTCAAATCAATACTTATCTATCTTCTGGATCGCCTCAACCAGTTCAAAACTAAAATGGAGTATCCATAGATTTTGATGTCTCCAACTCTTCCTTCTAGAGCTATTGCCATCAAATTGTAGATCTCTTTGATCCCTAAAAGTTGTATACCTCTGTCTCCACATCGATTGGGAGATTTTGTAGTTGCCCTGTCAAAATATTTAACTAGGTGATTTTTTAATATTTTTGCAATAATTTTTTTGGGGGGATTTTATTAGAAATCTGATTTTTTGGAGATTTTATTTTAAATCTGATTTCAAATCAAGAAAATTATAAAATCATAATGTTAAATTGTTGAGTTTACAAAATACCAATATCTCAAAAATTTTCTGAATGTTGTAATCATTTTTACATTCAAAATGCAATTTAAACTAAAGAAATATATAAATTATGTAACCAAATTCCGACTTAAAGAACTAAAAAGATCACCTCATTAAGCTAGGTCTAAGGCATAGGACATTTTGTGAATGCTCCATCACAATACCTATAAGACTTGGTGTTTCCATCCCTGGGTCTACAACTGATCTACGTTTCTCCATTTTTTTTTGGTTGGATAAACTCCTTTGTGTTTAGTAGAAGTCTTGAATGGTGATATGTCCGTTAATTTAGATACACTCCTTTCAGTTTGGCAGAAGTCTTGAATGGTGATATCTCTGTTGGAAGTATTGAATGGTGAGATCTTTGTTTTCAGTTTTATAGGTAGATATGGATAGCTGATCAAATTTCAATTTCAGATGGTAATATCCCAAAATAGGGAAGATCTACAATGTTAGGAATATCTTATAATATTCCCAAATTGGAGACCTAGCAATATGAAAACACAACAATGGAGTAGCAGTGATAAATAAACTCATAGAATGTGATAAAGATTCATAGCCATCTTATTAAGTTATAGCAGCAACAAATGTATACAAGATCTTGAGGAAAATGTTATTCAAGGTAGGCAATGATCAGCCTCAAGAAACAAGTACATAAATCATGACAAAACACTGCTGCACAAGTGTGCACAAGCTATGACTGCGCAATTTTATAAGAGCAATTGCATGCTAACATATGTCAAATACATATATATACAAATGTATGGCCCATACAACATTGGGAGTGAATATCTCAGCTCCCAAAGACTACCTCAAGTCAATCCTGGAAGGATTGGCTGGAATATACAAAATCTGCAAAATGTCGGAGTTGCAGGGTAGCAGCTGCAACTCAGAAACTGGAAATGAATGGAGGAAGTTGAAGATGCTACATCAGATAAAACACCTCCTCCAATGGATCTTCTAAGTGAAAGGTTGATCCTATCACTGAAGATCTCACCCTCTCAACAATCTGCAAAACCCCTACTGCAAATGATCACTGGAAATTACACAGTCTCTAGTGGATATTGCGCTGTAGGAGCAAGGGAATGTGTTGGCCCAATGCCAAGATCTACAATAAGCTCTGAAACCTTCCTCACTAACCTTCCAAAGGAATGGAATATCCCTCCTCTGAAAATCAGCTCCGGAAATGGTGTTGAGGACCTCCACTGCAACACAACGTTATACTTGAGCAGAAATAACGCTATAGATGAAGGAGGTGGCTTGGCCTTGATCTGGAGTGTGGAGAATGAAGTACAAGATCCTTCAAGAGGCCTATCTTGGAAGGAGAAGGATTCCTAAACATGAGATCCTTGTGCTAAGCAGCACTGCAATTCTGCTAAAGAGTAGAGACTGCACAAAGTCTAAACAGACCAAGAAATCAATAATACATAACATGAGAAACAATGGCTTCCTTGCCCTCCTTTTAAACAAGTGAGAACTCTCTTCCCATGGGTCCCACTCCTTAGGGTTTCCTCCACCAAGGAAACTTCCTCCCATTCACACTGCGTTGTCTCTCCAAGTGGTCTCCACCTCTTATCCCTGAGTTATTGACTTGGTCAAAATTGACCTTGTCCTCATGCAAATGTCCCCTTTCATACTTGAGGGTATGAAATCCAACTCTTCTGAATATCCCTTTTCATATTATGAGGGATTTTATTCATTCTTCTGCAATGTATGGGCCTCCTTACCGATTTATTTACATCCTATGTGTAAACAACAAAAAATTAATATTCCCTTTAGCTGTGTGCTAAAGTGGGAATATTACAGTGCCCCCCTCCCAAATGTTGCTTGTCCTCAAGCAACTGCAAAGTTAAAACTAAGGGGACTTCTTGAGGCATGAGTTCTGATATGAGTTGGGATCTAACATCCCCATATGAAGCTCCCATCTGCAAGCAATCATCCAGACAAAGTGAGTTACCTCCCAACATGACAACTCCTGAAAATGCTCCTCCACCTTGAGCTTCGGCAATGTAGGTGGGCTGAAAATCTGATCTTGGTAGACAAAATAGTCTACCCCACGTTGTCCTCCTCTCCACTTAAGATAAGTGTAGATTGTATGTTGATCCTGGGCTGCAATAATGTTTCCCTCAAGTGGCAAGAAGGAAATGGGACCCTCAAAGATCTCCTCTCCAACATTATGAATCATGTTGGCCTAAATATTCCCATATATGATGAGTTGGAAATCATCATCATATGGCATCATATCCATCATATGGCTCACCTCATAAAGAAACAAATGTGTTGCTATGGTGGCCATACCATCTCCCATGCTCCCCTTAGAACATGTAGTGCAAAGAGTGTGAGGAATTTCTCCCTCAAAGGACACATCCATCCAATGTGTCTCTCCCCCAATTATGCTCCCAAGAAAAGCAATAGCAATAGAACTAAAGGGAACCATAATGATAATTATGCTTGCTGCCATATGAAGTAATGGAGAAGGACAATGGTCCCTCAAATGCAACCAACATAGCTTGACCCTAAACTGCAATAGAGAATGACAAAGAGTGTGGCTTCTCAACCACCTGCTTACTGCCCCATTCTCCTCATGTGTTTGGAGAAAGTGTAATATCCCTGTTTAGGGTGGGCCCTACCACGTGTCTGGCATCTGTGTAATGAGGGGTTGTTTAGTCGCCGCCCTCAAATGCTCCGGTGGGCCTTAAGACCCCACCCTTAACACCCTAGGATGTCGCCCTCACTAACAGTCCGGGCTTTTGGTGTAGTGGTTGGGCCTTTGTGGTATCAGAGCCGAGGTATCGATACAAAGCATACAACCAGATACAAAAATTCTATAAACTGAACCAGTAATACAAAGCATACAACAAGATACAAAATGCTATAAACTGAACATGAAGCAAATACACATGAAATAGAGAGAATACTGAGCCATTTTATTATACTGAGAAATAGAAAGGAGTACAAGAGCTGATCAGAGTGATGGCACCTCGACTTGCACCAGGCAAGTGTAGGAATACTCTCAGAATATCGATGGAATGGCTGCTCTCTGCTCTGCGTCCAAGCTGTTGGAAATGTCGTGCTGCTGCTACTGCTGGAACAAGATGAGTAGTTGGGGTTGCTCCCCTACTCAGAAAGAGCTGAAAATCTGGAATCTTCCTCTACTCACAATACCCAGAAAATCCCAAAGAGCGTTTATGAAATGAATGACCCCCGAAAATACCTCCCTTGAGGATCTACGCTATCCTCCCAAGGGCCACGCTGATGCTGAATGAAATCCTCCAAAATATGGCCTCCCACTCTGCCAAAAGCCTCCAATAAGCAAGGGCTTTCCCCTTGCTCAATCCTCTAGCCAAAATCCTCCAAAATAGTGCCACTCCGGAGCTCCCTCAAGATGGACTGCATCCTCCCTCTCAAGACTACGCAGTCTCTATGGCTCTGCTCCTCCCATGTCCTTCTATATATCAATATATCATCGAAGAAGACCAGCACAAACTTCCTCAGGTGAATGCGGAAGATGTGGTTCATGCACGACTAGAAGGTGGCCAGTGCATTGGTTTGCCCAAAGGGCATCACCAAGAACTCAAAATGGCCATAATGGCACCTAAAAGCGGTCTTAGGAATGTCCTGTTCCCTCACGTGAATCTGGTGGTACTCGGATCTCAAATCAATCTTTGAGAAGAACTATGCCCCTCTCAACTCATCCATCAACTCGTCAATCTGTGGTATAGGGTACCTGTTCTTCATGGTTTTCTTGTTCAGGGCCCTGTAATCTATGCATATCCGCAATGTGTCGTCATTCTTCTTCACCAACACTACCGAAGAAGCGAAAGGACTGGTGCTAGGCCGAATGTGTCCAAGAGCTAACAACTCATGGATAGCCCGCTCAATTTTTTCCCGATAGGCCTTGGGGTGCCTATAGGGTGTGGTAATAACGGCTTGAATTCCCTGCTCTAGCTCAATAGTATGCTCAAATCCCCGATCTGGTGGCTGACCTGGAAGTATCTCCTCAAACACCGTGGCATACCTATCAAGGATGGTCTGTATCTCTTGATGAACTGTTTGCCCGGTAGTCCCTGCCTCTGATGCACGCAGCTCTACTGCCCACTCTACATCTCCCTTCCGGAAGTCTGCCTCCATCTGGTGAGCTAAAAAGGTCTGGGGTGGGTAAGTGTGCATGCCCCGTATCTTCTCATGCTTCCCGGTCTTCTTATCATCCCACTCCATCTCTGCGGATTTCCGCCAGAATTGAGGTTTCCTGTGGGTCCCCCTCGATCTCTTGAATTGTGACAATCGCCTTAGCCAATAGACATTTCAGTGTCCAGTAGATACCGATAGACTGTTGAAAAATAGATAGTCTACTATGAGTATAATTGGATCCATATCTTCCTCAACAAGGTCTTCTTCAACTTTAGTCCTGACATCCTATTCCCACCTAGAAATCAAAGATTTGATGTGGCTGGGTATTCCTTCTGAAATGGCGTGAAACATGTTCTCCATAATTTCTTTCCCGAACTTCCGTCCTCTTCTGTTTGTACCTGCTTTAGCCTTCTCTTTGTCTTTACCTTCCTTTCTACCCGACTAAGCTTTAACCATTTTTCCTTGAACCTGGTCTCCCAATGAATGTGCGAACACCTAACTCCACACCATGATACTGACCCGACGCGCAATGGCCTGTGGGTGAAAATTGCTAGGAAGACCCATGCAGACGACACACCGAGGTTGTCAGATCTAGCGCCTGATCCCCTACCTTCTTCTCTGTGCTCTGCAATCGCCTTTCTGTCATACTCCAAAAACCGGCAGAGGGATGACTTTGTAGGGAAACCATCCAAAAACAAAATCCTTGAAAATAATAGTAAATAACATATTTACCATGAGTTATTCCCCAACATAGCTTATGCAAGCCTTTGCATTAAAAATATAATTACCAGGAGTTACTTCTTGCCAATATATATGTTTTCCTCAACATTTATGTAGGAGTAAAACTGTAAACATGTAGACTTACTACCTGAGTAAACAATTAATTCATCCATTTCACATCTCACTTTATTAGTTCCTACTAAGGAAAAACTATAGGATTCTATTGGCTTATTGACCACTATTAATTTAGCATTGATACATATAAGATATAATTTTTTATACAAATTTTTCCATAGCTCAACTTATAATGTTTAATTTTGAAAAATAAATATTCAGCTTTCAATATTATTAAAAAAATTACTTTTCAAACATTTGATTGGACCATAACTTGAAGGCCTTATTCGAGCCATTGCAAAAAATAATGCTCTGTGGATATCTTCCTCACATATTTTATGCCATAATTGATGGATATAGTTGGAACATTCATGCAAGATTTTTAGATATTTGTGTAGTGATTTTTAATTCTTAAGCTTTGGAGGACAAAATAAAATCCTTGAAAATAGCTCATATATTTGTAAAGAGTTACTTTCCAATAGAGGTAAAAATGTAAATGTGTAAACTTATTAGAAGTTATTGCCCACCAAAATTTATGCCACCTTGTGCCTAAACAAGCAATTAGTCTATCCACTTCAACTAGTCCGACATCCTATTCCCACCTAGAAATCAAAGATTTGATGTGGGTAGGGATTATACCGAAATGGCGTGAAACATGTTCTCCATAATTTCTTTCAGAACTAGTCCTCTTACGTTTGTACCTACTTTACCTTCTCTTTGTCTTTACCTTCCTTTCTACCCAGACTAGCTTTAACCATTTTTCCTTGAACCCGGGTCTCCCCAACGAATGTGCGAACACCTAACTCCACACTGATGCGGCCAGACGTGCAATGCCTGGCGCGGTGAAAATTTGCTAGGAAGACCCATGCATACGACCGCACAGGGTTGTCGGATCTCGCGCTGATCCCTGCCTTCTTCCTTGTGCTCTCGCAGTCGCCTTTCTGTCATACTCCAAAAATCGGCGGAGGATGACTTTGTAGGGAAACCATCCAAAAAACAAAATCCTTGAAAATAACGATAAATAACATGATTTACCATGAGTTATTCCCCAACATAGCTTATGCAAGCCTTTGCATTAAAATATAATTACCGTGTGAGTTACTTCTAGCCAATATATATGTTTTCCTCAACATTTATGTAGGAGTAATCGTAAACATGTAGACTTACTGCGAGGTAAACAATTAATTCATCCATTTCACATCTCACTTTATTAGTTCCTACTAAAGAAAAAACTATAGGATTCTATTGGCTTATTGACCACTATTAATTTAGCATTGATACATATAAGATATAATTTTTTTATACAATTTTTTCCCCATAGCTCAACTTATAATGTTTAATTTTTTGAAAAATAAATATTTAGCTTTCAATATTATTAAAAAAATTACTTTTCAAACATTTGATTGGACCATAACTTGAAGGCCTTATTCGAGCCATTGCAAAAGCAAATGCTATGTGGATATCTTCCTCACATATTTTATGCCATAATTGATGGATATAGTTGGAACATTCATGCAAGATTTTTAGATATTTGTGTAGTGATTTTTAATTCTTAAGCTTTGGAGGACAAAAATAAAATCCTTGAAAATAGCTCATATATTTGTAAAGAGTTACTCTTTTCAATAGAGGTAAAAATGTAAATGTGTAAACTTATTAGAAGTTATTGTCCACCAAAATTTATGCACCTTGTGCCTAAACAAGCAATTAGTCTATCCACTTCAAATCTCAATTTATTATTTCTTGCCAAAGCAAAACTATAGGATTTGGTTTACCTTTTGAACATTATTAATTTAACATTAACCAATATAAGTTATCAATTTTATGTAAGTTTTCCAAAACATACTTAATAACACTAAGCTACCCTCCAACACTCATTTAAAATATACTTTTAAATATATAAATACTTTAACATCTTGAAAAACTTCTAAAATACTTTATACATCTAAAATTTACCATTAAAAAAACATGCCGAGCAAAATTGATAAAAAAAACAAAACAACTAATAATTAAACTATGGCTCATCTAAAGTAATTTATATTTTCCATTTGGATTATAATCATTATTTATAAATCTAAAATACAAAAATAAAGAGAAGCCAATACTGTGATATTTTATTAAAATTATAAATGCAAGGACTTCAAACGTTTTCTGGACTTGGTCCACTATTCCCTCACCCACATTGTAGGTGGGGACAGTTAGCTGCATTAAGCGTCTCTAACAAACCCAAATTTTCAACATTTGAGAGCTCTTCTAACGCATTGCAAAAAGAGACTGAAAGGATTCGAGCTCTATTGGCTGCCCTTAGCCCTTGTAGTCTTTTGAGGTTGGAACATTTATCAGCTCCAAAACTCCTCCCAAAGATACCAACGCTTCAAGACTGGGAAGTCTTCAACTTTTAAGCACTTTCTGATGTCTAGTTTTTTGAAGTTTTGTAAGATTGACAAATTCCTTCTATTTTCCTCAGCTGAGGACATGTAAATATTTCCAACTTTATTAGTGTTGGTGGCAGTGCTCCAACCTGCACCAGCATTATCACAATAACTGATGTCGAGATGTTTAAGGTTGGGGCAGACACCTTCACCAAAGGTAATATGCGATATTTTTGTATGATATATCTGGAAGTCTTCCAGCCTGTACATTATCACTGCCGTGCCAATTGTCAATGGAGGAATCTAACCTGCTCAACTCTTTTCTGCCCGTTGGATCTGTCAAAGTTTTTCTTTCTCCTTCCACCAGCTTTTTCAACAGCAACTCTAGTAATGGACAATTAGATACCATAAAGTTGACGAGATTGTTCAGTTTGACTAATTCTGGCGGTAAAGACTGTATTCCACAGCGTCTTATCCAAAGCTTTGAGAGCTGACTCAACTGTCCCAACGAATTGGGCAACAATTTCAATTCTGGACAATTATCTAGCCACAACTCTTTCAAGCTGCCTAGGAGACCCAAAGAATTTGGCGGCGTTCTGATAAATGACTTCCCAAATAAGAGAATTTCCAAGTTGCTTAGGTTTCCGATGTCCCCTGGCAATTCTTTTACGGTTGTATCCAACAGAGCCAATACCTTCAAGGACCGTTGATGTGCGACTCGGGGAGGCAATACCTGCACTTTGTAACACTGTGAAGATCTAAATATTCAAGCGTGCTTATATTTCCAAATGTCTCCATGGACATGGTCATATTATGGCAACCTTCCATATTCAGATGTTTAAGTCGAATTAAATTCCCGAAGGAATTGGGAAGCGCTTGCAAACTCTGGCAATGATAGAGATCGAGGTGTTGGAGACTTTGCTAAATACCCGAAAGAATTAGGAAGCGACTCCATATCTGGGCACCTTAGGCATAGGCATTTCAGGAGACGCAGACGGACACAATTCTTCTGGCAAAGCTTTGAGATGAATCAACTCTGGTACATAATCCACAATCTTTTCAATATGCTTCAGCTGCCCAATGGACTTTGGAAGCATTAAAGAGGAGCATAAATAGTTAACTCTCGCAACTCCAGTGGTGCACCTGCAATACAATGTTCATATTTCCAACAATAAATAAGAAAAAAGATACGAGGTTAATTTATAAAACCCTTCAAACGCGTTCCGGAGCATGTCAATAGAAACAATAATCTACCATAACATAGAAAACCAAAGAAAAAAGAAAAAAGAACAAATACGAGATCAGCTTTGTTTTAACACGAGATTTTGCTCCCCAAAAGTGTATTCAATTTATTTCCCACCACTTCAAAACTCTTAAATTCTTCATCAGATAGACATCGGGCAGGCAAAGAGTAAGGGCAGTTGTTCAGACGAATCCATATCGAGATTTGGCGACTCAACCCTTCTCGATATGCTTTCTAAATGACCATATTCGGTTGCAACAAGTTGTAACTTCCTGAGAAGAAATTTGATGCTTACGTCTTGTCGATCGGCATCCTCACGGAGTTTTTGAACACCACATGACACCAACTTTTTGTTAGAATGTGTGTAATTCCTACTTGTCCCGGTTAGCTGACTCTCTATGAATAGAGTGTTTGTTCCTACTTTCCTAGGTTAGGCTAAAACTAGTTTCCCTGTTGGTGTGAGGTTGGGAAATATTCCCTCAACCTAACTTATTGTACGTCGAGATAGATTTCCTATCTTGAGACTAATTCCATGTATAAATGTGTGTAATGTATTTTATTAATATATAGTTTTGCTTGATTGACATTTTATTTTTGGTATGAGGAAGCGAGGGTAGACCCTCGGCCCTCACAGGCGCGAAAGCGAAGAGTATATATTTCATTTGTTTTTAGTGTCGATTTCCTGGTAGATTGTTGTCGGCGTGTGGATCGGCTTGCCGTTGAAGAGTGGATTTGTCCACATGTGAATTCGATCGGATACAACAAGTGTTTGCGGAGAGGGTTTCTGGTAGGCAGGCGAGTCCACTATATTTTCGGATTCTTTGCGCTTTGGAGTTCGACGGTTATGTAAATCTCGGTCTGTCCTGATCCGTGATTGTTGAGTGATGATACGCTCGTGGCCTAAGCATTAGTGTCTTGGAGGTGAGGTTCCGATCACGCCTCACACAAAAAGGCGGTTACTCGAGAGGCGGAAAAGATGATTGATTGATTCGATACGTTATTTGGGATCCATGGGTGATCGTGCGTGTATTAAGCTCTAATGTCTTCTTGCATCAAATATTAATATTACATTTGCAGCGTGCGACGGCCATGGCGTTGGTGCTTGTTTTTAGCATTCACGGGCGACTTTGTAGCACATCATGTGTTGCGGAGACAGCGAGCTGCAGTTTTATTTCCCGCGATCACGGTCTCGGGGAAAAGTGTAGCAATTGTCTTGCGGTGGCGCGCGCTAACACACCACCCGACTCTTCGCCTGCACGGTTTGGCATGAGTCGTGAGTGATTGGCGACTTGTTCTGAGAAGGAGTTGTTGCTTGTTCCGCAGCGAGTGCGGCTTGTGGTGGATGAGTTAGTGGGTCGAGAATGAGTGCGTGGAGTGTTTTAGATTGCACGGTATTAAACGGCGGCCGTAACATTGCGTGGAGGTTTTTTAGAGATCACGTTTACTCGCACGTACGGCGAGTGTAGTCCGGTGTTTGTCACAATTAGCGGCGTGGGATTGCAACGTTCGATTTTGGACTACTGAGGATACTGGATTGGGAGAAATATTTCACGGGATTTATGAGGAGAAGTCGACTCAGCGGGCTTAGGATCCCTAAATTTGAGCCGATCCCTAAGCTAGCGACTGAAATAGGAACTTCTTACAATTTGGCTGCGAGGTTTTCTTGCCTAGCTCACGACTGTGCGCACCTGATGTGTGGCTCCACTTGTCGAAGCTATGCGACAACACGCGCAAAGACTCATTGAGGAGGGTTTGCCAAAACGCGAGCGACTCTCAACCTTGAAAGGGCCATGAGTTTTTGATGCGTGAAAGCGATTGATTGGAAGGGAAGTTTGAGAACGAGGAGATCCAAAGAGACCGCGTGTTTCATACTGGAATGCGAGAATGCGCCCTCCGTGCGCCCTCCATGTTGCATTGAAGGTTGTGCGTTGTTTTCTCCTCATCGGCATTTCTATATTACAAATGTGTGAAAATGTTTGCGTGGTAAGTATTTTTTGGATTATTCATAAACAAAATTATTGAGTTTAGCCAACTCGATGGGTGTGATGTTGTTAGAATTGGCTACTCACAGCAAATCACACTTGTATGACTATGAAAATCAATATAAATTACTAAGATGGAGATCAATCCGGTTGTGTGAATTTTTTATGAGTTTTATGGAATAGACTTCTGATAGCATGTTGTATAATGAGTCACTCGATTGCATGGTAAGCAAGTCTAGGATGGGTTTGTGAGTGGTCATTTTATGTGCCTGGTAATTCCAAGATTTAGGTAGTATGTAAAGCCTTAGAGGCATGTATCTGTAAAAAGTTCGTGGTCATCTCTAAAACCACTTTGTAGCTACCCGAGGTTAATGAGTCGGCGCAAAAACCATTTTGCGATGTGTCGGTTGTGGTCGAGCGAAAAACCACTTTGAAGGAAAAGAAAGCATGGTTACGGGTCATCCGGTAAAACCCATGGTTACGAGGTCATCAGATAAAACCACAGGTGAAGGAAAGAGCATGGTTACTGGGTCGTCAGATAAAACCCACCGTTGGAGGGATGCTGGCAGATGCACGGGTCCATGTATGCTGGTAATGGTTGACGAGAACCATGTATACAGGAGGACATCCTACGAGACCGGCCCATGGTTGCTGCGGTTGGTACGCGTGCATTCGGTGGATAGGTTGCTCCTTTACCATGTACGTCGACATATTCTTTGTTATGTTTGATCACAACCTAAGATTTTGCGAAGTGATATCGATACAAGTAGTCATTAAGGGGGTGTGTTAGAATGTGTAATTCCCTGCTGCTGTCCGAGTTGTGACTCTACTATGAATAGAGTCTGTTCCTATTTCCTAGGTTAGCTTCAAACTGGATTTCCCTATTTTGGTGTGAGGTTGAGATATTCCCTCAACCAACTTATTGTACGTCCAAGATAGATTTCCTATCTTGAGACTAATTCATGTATAAATGTGTGTAATGTATTTTATTAATATATAGTTTTGCAGATTGACATTTTATTTCTTTTAAACCATGGCCATTCTTCTGTTGATTTTGCAATGCGGCGGTAATCAACGAGGGAAGCCACCGTGGTAATTCCGCGCATCTCGGTTATTCCCTGTATATTTTATTTAGAACAAACAACAAAAAGATAAAACACAGTAATAAGATTGACGAACAACAAACAGATAAAACACGGTAATAAGATTGACCAAACAACAAAAAAGATAAAACACGAGTAATAAGATTTCTCTTTTGTTTACGTAGATAAATAAGCTTCAAAGTTGTTTGAATAGTGCGAACACTTACACACGATTGCGCACAGACCATCAGTGTCCCTTTGTTCCATTGCCGGAGAGGCGGCGGAATACTTGTTTTCTTGATCTGCGATATTTCTACCGGAGTCTACGGTGGTCAATGCATTTTTAACTTGTTATTTTCTATGTCCACCTCGATAAGGCACTTGCTTTCTAGATTTAAAAGGCCCACCCATCAGGTTCCAACCGGATCCATCCCATATTCTTATCGCCATATCCCTGTCCTCTCCAATGAAAATAACACATGATATCTAAAAATATTTGTCTTTTCCTCTTCCTCTAGTGCATCGTAACTTATTTTAAGCCTTTCCTTAATCTCATGAGAGTTTTTATTTGGCCAAGTTTTATCAATTGGCCTACCCAATATTGGTCATTCTTTCCATAAAGAAGTGCCCCAAACACTTTCAAAGATAGAGGCAATCCATCGCAGGCCTTGCAAAATTCATCTACGAATGCTTGACTTTGTGGCGGTGGATAAGGTTGCGAGAAGGCATGCGAGCGGAAAGGCTGTCGGGAGCGTTGTGGATCAAGGCATCGTTAATTTATAGATTGATGAGTTTGATATTCACTGAGCTTGTGAGAACATCCTTGTAGCGAGAGTAACCAATATTAAGCTATCCGAATGAAGGATGGTCTTTATTGGCAATAACGCATCCAAGCGATGCACATTATCTACATCATCGAAAACTACTAGAGCGTGCAAAGATGAAAGATATCTTCGAGTATTTCTATGCCTTCACACGATGCTATCTATTTGGTCATTCCTCCGATTCAAACCCATAAAGAAGTTTTTCTCGCAAGGAATTTAAAGAGCTTAGACGTAAGTCTCTACGCAATCAAATAAGAAATAAGATTTGTTGAAATTGCGGCTCCTCTGATTGAAAGAGTTCTTTGGCCGGCGTTGTTTTGCCTACTCCACCCAAGCCAACAATCCCCATGACACTGAGCGACACTCTTCTTACTGCTAGATAACATGGCTCGCTCAAATTCTTCTACCTTTTCCTCTAGATCCGATTGGATATGTGGCCACATACAAGGCTGGTTTGGCCACATTCAAGGCTATTTTTACTGCCTCTTTTAGCACACGTGCACGACGTTTTCCAACTGACTTGCCCTCGTCAGCTTCAGCCAAATTTCACGACAAAAGCAATCAAGTATTGAGGCTTTGTATATATGAATAGAAGTTAGGCCAATAAAAGCCGACAAGAAGAGTGAGAGCTCCAACCCATTGTAGGCCTCCGAGTTCGGGTGGAGTTATGGAGGAGACGTGAGAAGACGCTTTTCTCCAATTTTCGAGTGTTTGACGATCGTATCTCCACGTTTGCTCATGATTTCTAAGTGCTTCGGCCTCTGATGCACATATTTATCTTTCGATCCGAAGCCTCGAGAAAGGCTGCGTTATAAATGGGAACAATGGTAGCCCCGAGACTCGCACACGGAGCACGAGTTCATCGAGGCACTACATCTTGACTACGTACATATCGAGGTGAGAAACGTGGCGATGCACGCGAAAGCGGTTCGAGTGAGCTACCTCGGTGAGGAGACAAAAATCCCTCCTGCTTACGATACCTCTAAAGTCGAGGAAAGGTTGCGATCCTTGTGAAAGCTTGGGCGATAGTAAAGATGGCTCGCGCGAAGGTGTTTTTCACGTACGGTCCACGGTGATTGATGAACACATCATAGCGGTAATGTATTTAACGGAAGGGAAGGAGATATATAATGTGGGTTTAGGGGGTGGTGGATGTTTGTGCCATTGAAAGTAGAAATAGCAATAAAGACAAAGACGATGAGATCGGCTGGCGAGTTCGGGATTGATAGTTCGGGAGTGAAGGTGGTGAAGATGAAGACTAGATAGTCGATGGTTAGGACTCAAAATGAAAGGACGAAGGGAGACTATATATTGGCGACCTCGAGATCGGTTGGTTGGTGAGAACTAAGCACGAAGTAGATTCCACGTATGCAGGTAGGTCAGCGAGTCAATATGAATGTCGAGTCGATATTGTGAGATAGAAGATGAAAATCGACCCCATATTTTTGGCGACCATATTTTAGGAGCGAAGAATTTGACACTGAGTTTTTCATGGAAAGTCATCTCAGGATTTTGGTGGCCATGAGTATTTTTAGGAGCAGAAGAATTTGACCTTGATTTTTATGGAGAGTCATCTCCGGGTTTTGATGATTTCGATATTTAGGACGAAAGCGAGTAGGCTTATTTCAATACAGCACAACATACGCTTTCGTCTCATCATGATATGCTGGGTCGTTGGAAAGGCGAGAAAGTGGCAAAAGTGAGATTCCTTAAGCGCTTAATAAGTAAAGGTTAATTTTCCTCCAACCGCGTCGGAAGATTATTCCCACTTCACTCTGCTCATTACTTTTCCTACGTACTGCGTCACGAGATTATTCCCCCTCGGAGACTTCCACACACTGTCTGCGCACTACTTTGTGGATATTCCGTCCATCACATTTGTTTCCGAGCGGTTAAGAAGGAGTCCTCGAGTATTCCTTCCTCCAACATCTCGACCCTTGTTTAGTGGTGGCAAAGAATAATACAAATTGTGTTCACATTTTCATGATTGAGAAATGCGCATTAGTGGCAAAGACGAAGCATCATACAATTTTTATTAATAGTTTTATGATGGGAGAAATATGGTGTGGGTATCTAACATTCATATATGTACACTCGTATCACTACTACGTCCAGAAAGCCTCGCCTACTACATCCAGTATATGTACACTCACTAGTATATAATAATAAATATAATTATGCTATATTTCCCTTCACTAGACTAAAGCAATTCAAATTGTATGTATGAATAGGTCTATTTTTAGTAAATTGAATAGTTCAACGATAGATCAATGAGTCAAAAACGAGATCTAACTTCTACGAATTTAACTCTATCTATTGACTCTATTCATGATTGTATCTCGGGTAAGCGAGGCCTCACTAAAAATAACTCCACTAAATTGATAAATCTTAGCAATCAAACTCATGAAAAACTCTACTTCTTACCAAAGAAATCTAATTAATTGACTCAACCAAGTGACTTGGCCATGTCACTCGTGCTAACCTACAACTCAATTCATCGTGCTACTGTGGAAATTCGGGTTATCCAGTTTGACTAAGGTCAGAACAAAACAAACAAAGCCTTTTCTTGCTACAATTTTACAAATAGAATGGAATCCATTTCGTTCTAGTGAGTCAGCAATTATAACATAACTAGATAGCCAACTAGGTGTTAGATATGATCCCATTCAACCCTACGATATTGAGTTACAACTTGACCCATGCTAGAGTATTTTTCATATTCCTAAGATGGATAACCCCTTTTCCATGAGTAATAGGGGTTGACATGGCATTATCTCAAATTATGGTCTTTAATCATGATAGGTCAAATTCATGAGAGGCATAAATTTTTCATTCAAGCTCCAATTGATGTGATTCTTATACTATTGGAAATGTCTTCGAGTGTAGGAAAACATTGCGGGTTCCATGCTTACGCGAAAGAAAATTTATCCCAAAAAAGCATGGATTCCAGGGCCTCAAACTATCAGCAGAAGGTTTCAAACAATTATCTAAACTAAATCCGCAGTAAAGTTGCTCCTATAAGATAATTCCTTCAATTTTTCCACTCTCAAAACATTGATGAGCATGGATGAAAAATTATATAGTGAGTCCAATCCAAATCATAAAGTGTGAGAAAATCAATTTGTTCCTCCTACTCACAAGATTTACAAAATAATCTTAAAAGGGTCAGCGAGTCCTTGTCCTCCTTCCTACAAATTACTAAATCATGAGAAAGTGAAATCCATTCCTCCTCAACATTCAAATTACTAAAGGTTTTAAAATGTTAGGGTTTCTTCTCCTCCTCTCCTCAAAGTGCGGGAAATGTGAGAAGGTCGATGCTCCTTCTCCTTCCCCATCACTTACTAACTTAACTTCCCCCCTCTCACATCCCCTCCCCTCCCCTCGATTTATTAAAAGAGTAATAAAGTGAAGTTTCTTCTTCACCTCCTCACTTGAGATTGATAAAGTGAAACAAAGCACCAATGATGCTTAGCCTTCTCATTGAATTTAAAAAAGTGTGCTGAAAGGGTAAAATGCTCCTTCTCCTCATCTGCTCCAAAATAAAAAAGCTGTGAGAAGAGGGTGAATGCTCCTTCTCCTCATCACTCCAAATAAAAAAGTGTGAGAAGAGGGTGGGTTCTCTTTCTCATACTTCTTCACGACTAAAGTTTTGGAAAGTGTTGGGCCTCCACTCTCCTCCTACCTTGAATTGCTAAAAATCTAAGAAAGGGCAAATGCTTCATATTTTTCCTCACTCAAATAAAAATGAAAAATTAAGAGTGAAAGATATTTCTCCCTTCTCATCCTCACTTTATTTTGGAAAAGAATATGATAAAGAGTTTATGCTCGTTCTCCATGTAAAAGTTCCTTTTAGATTCAAACTTCTACTTGTAATTTGCTAAAACAATAGACTTGAATCTACTCTAGCAATTGCGTAAACCAATTTAAAAGATCGTGAAATCTTCAAGCATACAAGAGAAAGAATTCAATCAACACATTACACAATGATTTCTAGGGAAAGCCACAACTAAAAACCCCACTATGCTGTATTGTATATTGCATTAGTAAGAAAAATATGATAAGATTACAATGCTTTGCTCATTCCGAGGAGCCTCTTGCCACTATCTCTATACTGTCCTCGATGCTTCCTAGAGCAAAGCCTGGGCCAATAGGTAGCAAATTTTGGCTTTCCCAAGTCTCTCTATTTCCTTTGCATTGTTCGATGGAAATTAAGCCTATTTGATAGGAATTTATCCTCCATTGGATTTTGAAAGTTCCTTTAGGTTCTTCCTCGGCTTTGCATGCACCATGTTGTACAACTTGGATGATTATGCAATTGATAGTACTCCAATTGTGAGCTGGGTAACTCTTGAGATCACACATGCATGAGTTTGTTTGTGGTTGGTTATTAGATAGCTGGATTTGATCATGATACACACACACTACTTGACCTCCCATTAGTTCTTGCAATAGGCTGGGAACTATGGATAAACTCAAATTTAACTCACATAAAGCCGAGATTAATTAATTACAAATCAAATTAAACTCAACTTGAGGATCTTAAAAAAGTACGATAGCACTCCACATGACTCAAGTTAGACCCTCGAGGTCATTTATTTGAGACCCAGTCGAATTAATTGAACCAACTAAGTCAAACTGACTTAGTTAACTCATATAAGTTGTCATGTGATGTGGAGATTACAATTTTATTCTAATTTAATTCAGGGTAAAATTAAAATTAGCGGTGTCTTTCTTGGTGCCGTTTTCAACACTCACTACTTAAATTACTAAAGTGTGAAAAAATGAAGTTTAAAAAAGTGTAGAGAAAATATTTGCATTTCATATCCACCCATTTATACGTACAAAAGTATGAGAAAGGGTGTGTGCCTCTTCTCCCCTTGATTTGGTTTGCAGTTTTGAGAAAGGAGTTAGTGCTCCCTTCTCCTCCATGTTGTGTAATAACAAAAGCTTGAGAAAGGGTTGACACTCAATCTCCTCCTCTCTCGACTTACTAAAATGCGAGAAAAGCAAAATTTCTTCTTGATACTTTTATTAAATATATGTATATGAGAAGGGGCAATGGACCAGCTTGAATAAAAATTGTGTGAAGAAGAGCTAGTTATCCTTCTAATCTTCCATAAATGCCTGCCAGTGTAAGAAATAGTGAAATATTAGGTTCTCCTTATACTCTCTCACTCCAAATTAATAGTGTGAGAATGGGCACTGATACTGTTTCTCCTCCTCACTCTTAGTCTTAAGTGTGATAACAAAGCTTGTACTCATTTCTCTTCATCCCCCTAAAATTACTAAAATTTGAGAAAAGTGCAAAGTGTCAATTCTCCTCCTCACTTGACTTAGCCTAGGTATAATGAGGAGGTTGGTAGCATACAAGATTTTTCTCATTATAAGAGAAATGATAAAAGACTAAAATAAAATTTACCCACAATATTTTTATTCTCAACATTTTTCTCCTCCCTTCAAACTACTAGAAGAAAAGATTTTATATGAAAATAATGATGTAGGATGCGGCTGACCCTTTTCCATATCAATATTAATTAATGGTACTCTTCTCGTGCACAGAGAATGTTCTATTTTATGCGAAAGACAGAGGGTGAGAGGCACTTACTCATAATAATAATTTTCATCCAAACCTAATCACGTGGAGATTCTTTAGGGGAAAACAAGTTAGGATTGGCCTAAGTTTCCTCTCCCATTTGTTGCCACTAAATCCACATCTCCAACTCTTTGAGAGAGCTTTCTCAATGGCATAAGAATAGTGAAGAAGATTTCTCAATTGAATAAAAATGATGAAACGTTAGTTGTACATCTCCTCAAAATTTCTAGGTTGAAATATTTATCTAACTATACTAAAAAAGTTTCTATAAGGGAATAATAAGATAAGGCCATGGGGCTTTCTCCACATAAATCTTTATTTATGACTACTCTCCCTTTTGTCATCTGAAGATGTATGCATTTAGCGAGTATAATCTTCATTTATGACTACTCTCCCTACGAGATACAAGATGTATGCATTTGTGGTATAATAAATCAGATTGATAAACAGCTTGCTATTTGATAATTTTGTTCATCATTATCAGCAATCTTAGAAGAGATTTTACTAAAAAAATTTCTACAAATATTTTCTATTATTAAATATATTATTTAATATTAAATTATATTAAATATATGTATTAATGAACATCTTTTCTTTTACGAATCATGTTATTGAAGAAAAGTTAGTTATGATGAAGAATTATTTTTATGTAAACTATAAAAGTGACCTTTATCATCTTATGAAAGACCAAATATTCTTGTACATGTGTAACATTATGTATTATTATTGAAAAAAATTATTTAATGAACATCTTTTCATTTGCAAATCATATCATGAAAGACAAAATGTTCTTGTTCATATTTACATTATGTATTATTGGAAAAAGAAAGTTACATGGTCTCTTTCGATCACGTTAATGAAGGAAAAGGTTGATATTGAAAAATAAATAAATAAATATGATGATGATATATTTTTAATACTTGTAATTTTGGGTTTTTACCATCATATGAAACACCAAATTGTTTTTGTACAAAAGATGTTACATTAACATCATGTGTTATTGAAAAAATAAAGTTATTTTCATTAACATCTGTTTCTTTTCCAAATCATCTTTATTGAAGAAAAAAGCTCTTAAGTTTATTATGATGATCAAACTATAATTTAGTTTAATTTTTACCATTTTATGGAAAACCTAAAGCTGTTCTTGTACATTACGATATTGATATTATATATTTCTTGAGTGCTGGTAGTTCTTAGCTAAATAAAAAAATTATAGACTTGTGTTCTCATTTACATTGAGTATTTAATTTTTATTACTTTCGAAGTCGAGGATTATGTAAAATGAAGAATCTGTTTTTCATTTTTATTTAATGTTGAGATTCTACCCATAGTTTAACGTGTGAATTTGAATTATAATTTTGAATATTTTATTTTATATTTTTTATTAATTAGTAGTTTATTTAGATAATAATGAAAATTTTCTTTTTCATATGGTTGAAGAAAATTGATTAGGTTGATAGGTCTTTTCTTTTGAGATGAGACTACTTTTTCTTTTTATCAAACATATGTTTTAGTGCTGCACGACACTGTTCGTTTAGTTCATTCGTAAGTGTGTCCTGAGAGCACGTTACAGAATTAATAGATGAAACCATCATGGGTAGTCGAATGAGTGGGTAATGGAGAGTAATAGAACGAACCAGATAATGGAACGAAAGGTGTAGTTGTGCGGAGAGTACTGAATTAATTCTCTCATTATTCTTCACGACCTCATAGCGCACAGTACTTTCGACTCCCACGACGAACAACTTCCACTGAAATAATGCCTAATCTTTACGGAAAGTTTTTGGTTACTTCCGGTTTATATGTCTTATATGTAGGCGCGATCCACCCATTCCAATTCTCTCCCACCAGCAGTTGGACACCACGACACACTCCTTGCAGCGGCCACGGATGCTTGCTCAAGGATATTCGGTTCACCCATCAAACAACGGGTATGTCTCGATTGGTGATTTCCAATATTACGATTCATCTTTGCCAACCATGACCTCTTGCAACCCAATGTTATTACTAAGTTCATTAATTTTCGCGAGAGGATAAAGAACCACGAAAGCTGGAAATATTTGTTTTTATTTGCACTGCCATGACATTGCAACCTGATCTTACTATTATGCAGCCATTAACACTATTACTTAGAAAGTAACCTTTTCCACTGCCATGTTGCTGCAAATGGTAAAGAAATGAAACTTCGACAACGATATGATCCACAAATCGAACCCTAAGTAGGCGCTTCTAGTTTCTATCTATCACGATTATTCCATTTGCGATATAGCTCACACCAACATATTGTCTTATGACTCGAGCTCCCTAGGATTTTTCGCTCCTCTACCGGAGAGACGATGTTGAGGCTATCTGACGAAGGCGTCTTTGCTATCGATGGGCATTTTCAATTTCACAAAAAACACAACATACCTCCTTAAGCGATTCTACGGAATTCATAATCCTTTCACATGAAGAGTCGTCGCGGGTATCAGTGTCGGCCCGGTCATTTCATTCCCGGAACGTCCAGTGCCTGTAGTAAAGTGCGCATAGTGGTACGTCATGTACGATCTCCCGATACGATTCAAGGGATCACGAAGAAAAACTACCCTATACGAGGGTTTGCTACTATACCTGCAAAGAAATCACGAGGGAGATGTCGGGATCTCCTCATCATCTCGAAAACTCTCACATGGAGAGAGCACGGGTGTCTTCTGCCAAGCTTGTTGTACTCGGATCGTGTGAAAGTATACTTTCGAAAATGCGGTTTTCATCGCTTGTCCATAAAAGCTTTTGAGCACTCATTCCAACTTGATGCACGCATGAGACATGGATATGCTTAATGAACTATTTTATCTGACATTGTCTCAAAAAATAATGTCTCAAATCTGATAACTTATCTATCTTACGGATCGCCTCAGCAGGTCAAAACTAAAATGGAGTATCCATAGATTTTGATGTCTCTCGATCTCTTCCTTCTAGAGCTATTGCCATCAAATTGTAGATCTCTTTGATCCCCTAAAAGTTGTATACCTCTGTCTCCACATCGATTGGGAGATTTTCGTGGTTGCCACATCAGGAAATATTTAACTAGGTGATTTTTTAATATTTTTGCAATAATGATTTTATTTGAAATACAGATTTTTTGGAGATTTTATTTTAAATACGATTTGAAATCAAGAAAATGCAAAATCATAATCGTTAAATTGTTGAGTTTACAAAATACCAATATCTCAAAAATTACCTGAATGTTGTAATCATTTTTACATTCAAAATGCAATTTAAAAAGCTAAATAAATATATAAATTATGTAACCAAATTAAAGAACTCAAAGAACTAAAAAGATCACCTCATTAAGCTAGGTCTAAGGCCTTGAGACATTTTTGTGAATGCTCCATCACAATGCTATAAGACTTGGTGTTGTCCATCGCAGGTCTCACGATCGATCCACGTTTCTCCATGGTTGGATAAACTCACTCTGTGTATTAGTAGAAGTCTTGAATAGGTGATGTATGCTGTTAATTTAGATACACTCACTTTTCGAGTTTGGCAGAAGTCTTGAATGGTGAGTATCTACTGTTGGAAGTATTGAATGGTGAGATCTTTGTTTTCAGTTTCTACAGGTAGATCTGGATAGGCTTGATCAGAATTTCAGTTGCAGATGGTAATACTCCAAAATAGGGAAAGATCTACGGTGTTAGGAATATCTTATAATATTCCCCAAATTGGAGACCTAGCAATAATGCAATACCACAACAATGGAGTAGCGGTGATAAATAGACTCACAGAATGTGATAAAGATTCATAGCCATCTTATTAAGTTATAGCGAGCAACAAATGTATACGCAAAGATGCGGAGGAAAAATGTTATTCAAGGTAGGCAATGATCGGCCCTCGAAAACAAGTACATAAATCATGACAAAACCTGTACCTGAAAGTGTAGCACTTTGCAGAAGCTATATTTGCGCATATTTTACAAGAGAAATTGCATGCCAACATATGTCAAAGCCATATATATACAAATGTATGGCCCTTACAACATTGGGAGTGAGATATCTCGGCTCCCGAGGCCACCTCAAGCCCAATCCTGGAAGGATTGGCTGGAGATCATACAAAATGTCTGCAAAAATGTCGGAGTTGCGTGTAGCGAGCCTGCAACTGGGCTGCATGAGATGGAGGAGGTTGGCGATGCTGCATCGTCAAATACCTCCTCCAATGGATGTTATAAAGTGAAAGGGTGAGTCCTATCTTGACAAGATCTCCACCCTCTCAGCAATCTGCACCCCTCTTGCAAATGATCACTGGAAAGTACACGAGCTCTAGTGGAGTCATTGCGGCTGTAGGAGCAGGGGAATGTGTTGGCCGATGCCAAGATCTACAATAAACTCGAAACCTTCCTCAGTATACCTGTACCCAAAGGAATGGAATGTCCCTCTCTGAAAAGTGAGCCTCACGGAGATGGTGGTGAGTGACACTCGCAGCGCAACACAACGTTATAACGAAAGCTTGAAATAACGCTATAGATGAAGGAGGTGGCTTGGCCCTTGATACTGGAGTGTGGAGGATGCTGTGCTAGAGTCCTTCAAGAGGCCTATCTTGGAAGGAGAAGGATTCCTAAACTTTGAGATCCTTGTGCTGGCAGCCTTTACGGATGCTAAAACGCAGTGAGAGGCGCCCTTTCAAAGTCCTAAGCAGAGACCAAGAGATCAATAATACATAACATGAGAAACGATGGCTTCCCTTGCCCTCCTTACCAAAGCAGAGTGAGAACTCTCTTCGTGGGTCCCACTCCTTAGGGTTTCCTCCACGAGGAAACTTCCTCCACATTCGCTTTGCGTTGTCTCTCCCAGTGGTCTCACCTCTATCACACCGAGTTATTGACTTGGTCAAAATTGACCTTGTCCTCATGCAAATGTCTTTCATACTTGAGGTATGAAATCCAGCTCTTAGATATCCCTTTCCACGCCCTATGAGGGGTTTTTATTCATTCTTCTGCTATGTATGGGCCTGCATTACCCATTTATTTACCTCCTATGTGTAAACAACAAAAATTTAATATTCCATTTAGTGCGTGACTTGAGTGGGAATAATACTGATCCTCCCCTCCCAAATGTTGCTATGTCATAGCTTAGCTTTGCAAAGACAAACTACAGGGGGCCTTCTTGAGGCATGAGGTCTGATATGATTTTACGGATCTACCATCCCCATATGAATCTCTCCCATCCCCAGCATTTCGTCAGGACAAAAGCAGAGTTTACCTCGACATGACAGCTCGTAGTAAATGCTCCATCCACCTTGAGCAAGCTCAGGCACGTAGGTGGGCTTGAAAATATCATGATCTTGTGTAGACCAAATCACGTCCACCCATCTCTGTCCTCCTCTCCACTTAGAGATAAAGGTGTTAGATACACCCACTGTTGATCTTTGAGAGCATGCAATAAGTGTTTCCCTCAAGTGTGCAAAGAAGGATATGGAACCTCCGATCTCTCGTCAACATGTAGTCATTGTTGGCCTCTCGATATTCCCATATACTGAGTGAGTTGAAATCATCATCATATGGCATCATATCCATCATATGGCTCACCTCATAAAAAGAAACAAATGTGTTGCTATGGTGGCACGTACCATTTCCATGCTCTGGAACATGTAGTGCAGAGAGTGTGAGGAATTTCATCTCCAAAGAGCACGTCCATCCAATGTGTCTCTCCCCCAGTCATGCTCCCGAGAAAATCAATAGCAATGAGAGCTCACAAAAGAACCATAATGAAATAATCACTGCTTGTTTCCATATGGAGAGTAGTGGAGAAGGACTATGGTCCCTCAAATGCAACCAACGTAGCTTGACCCTAAAGCTGCAATAGAGAATGACAAACGCGTGTGGCTTCTCAACCACACCTTACTGCATTCTCCCTCATGTGTTTCGGAGATAGTACAATATCACATGTTTAGGGTGGGCCCTACCACGTGTACGGCATCTTGTGTAACGAGGGGTTGTTTCGTCGCACATTGGCCCTACAAATGCCTCAAGGTGGTAGCTAAAAAGACCCACTATAACACTAGGATGTCGCCCTCGCTAACGATCAGAGCTTTTGGTGTAGTGGTTGGGCCTTTGTGGTATCGGAGGCGCAAAGTGTCGATACCAAAAAGCATACAACCGGATACAAAAATTCTATCAGCATCGAGACCCGGTAATACAAACGCCTGCGAGATACAAAATTATATAAAGCCCGAGACATGAAGCGGATACCTGTGAAATAAGAGAATACGTTTAGGCCATTTGTATTATCGTGAAATGAGAAAGTACGAGTCGACGTCGAGTGATGGCACCTCGACTTGCCGGAAAGTGGCAGGAATACTCTCGAGTCTCGAGTGGAATGGTGCATCTACGCTGCAACGTCCAGAGTTTGCGAAATGTCGCGTCGCTTTTCTGCGGAACAAGATGGATGGGTCGTTTGCTCTACTCGGAAAAGAGCCTAATCTGGAATCTTCTCCGTCACGATACTCGAAGAAAATCCCAAAGGCGTTTATGAAATGAGACGATCCCAGAGAAATACCTGCCCTTGAGGATGTCACTGTCCTCCCAGCCACCGCGATCTTTGCGGCAGAATGAAAGTCCTCCAAAATATGGGTCTCACGCTGCGGCAAAAGCCCTCTGATAAGCGAGGGCTTTCTTGCTGCAAATCCTCTAGCCAAAATCCTCCAAAAATAGTGCCACTCACAAGACTCCCTCAAAGATGGGCGCATCCTCCCTCTCAAGACTACGCGAGTCTCTGTGAGCTCTTGCTCCTCCCTTGCTCCTTCATATATCAATAATACTCATCATGAAGAAGAACCCGGCCACAAACTTCCTCGGGTGAATGCGGAAGATGTGGTTCATGCACGACTAGAAGGTGGCCGGTGCATTGGTTAGCCAGAGGGCATCACCAAAGACTCAAAATGGCCACTAATGGCACCCTAAAAGCGGTCTTGGGAATGTCCCTTGGTCCCTCACGTGCGCTCTACGGTGGCACTCTAGATCTCAAATCAATCTTTGGAGAAGAACTATTGCCCCTCTCAACTCATCCCTCGAGCATCGTCGATCACATGACGGTATAGGTGCTCGTTCTTCGTGGTTTTCTTTGTAGGAGCCACCGCGTATATCCATGCATATCCGCAATGTGTCGTCATGTTCTTCTTCCAACTACCTAGAAGAAGCGAAAACATTTAAGTGCTGCTAGGCCGAATGTGTCCAAGAGCCACAACTCATGGATAACGCCTGATCCAGTGCACGATAGACGCAGGAGGTCTCTGGGAGTGTGGTAGTAGCGGCAATTCACACTGCTCCTAGCTCAATAGTATGCTCAAATCCCCGAATCTGGTGGGCTGGCACAGGAAGTATCTCCTGCGGACACTGTGGCACTGCCTATGAGGATGGTACTGCCTCCCATATTGTTGAGCATGTCTGCCGTGGTCTGCCCTACGATGCACGCAGCTCTACTGCCCACTCTACATCTCCCCTTCGGAAGTACGCCTCCATACTGAGTGAGCTAAAAAGGTGCAGTGGGTAAGTGTGCCTGCCCGTGTCTGTCATGCTGTGCGGTCTGCTTACTCATCCCACTCCATCCTGCGCGGATTTCCGCACGTGGAGTGAGTTCCTGTGGGTCCCCTCGAGTCTCTTGAATTGTGATCATTTCGCCTGTAGCCAATATTAGACATTTTCAGGTGTCCGGTAGATACGGAAGTAGGCTTGCGTTGAAGAAATAGATAGTCTGCTACTTGAGTACAATTGGATCCCTTATCTTCCTCCAACAAGGTCTTCTTCAACTTCCAGGTCACGACATCCCTATTCCCACCTAGAAATCAAAAGATTTGATGTGTTTGAGTATTCCTTACGAAATAGGCGTGAAACCGCGTTCTCCTTAATTTCTTTCTAGAACTTAGTCCTCTCCAAGTTTGTACCTGTAGCCTTCTCTTTGTCTTCTACCTTCCTTTCTACCCAACTAGAGCTTTAACCATTTTTCCTTGAACTGCGGTCTCGATGAATGTGACAAGAACACACAACCTCCACCTGATCATCGTTGGACCGACGATGCGGTGGCTTTGTGGGTGAGAGGAGTGCTAAGGAAGACCCATGCGGACAGTACTGCAGGGTTGTCGGATCTGTGCGATCTACCTTCTCCTGACGTATCTGCAATCGCCTATCTGTCTTGCTCCAAAAGCCGTGAGACGGGATGGCTTTGTAGAAAGCTCGTCCAAAAACAAAATCCTTGATAATAGTAAAGTATGCATATTTACCATGAGTTATTCCCCAACGTAGCTTGTGAAAGCCTTTGCATTAAAAATATAATTACCGAAGGAGTTGCTTCTTGCCCGATATATATGTTTTCTTCAACATTTATGTAGGAGTAAAGCTTGTATAACAATGTAGACCTACTACGAGGTAATAGAATTAATTCGTCCATTTCACATCTCTCACTTTATTCACGTTCTACTAAGAGAAGAAAACTATAGGATTCTATTGGCTTCTTGACCACTTATTAATTTAGCATCGATACATATAAGATATGATGCTAAATTTTTCACTGCTTCGACTTATAATCGTTTAATTTTGATAAATATTCGAAGCTTTCGATATTATTCAAAAAAATTACTTTTCAAACATTTGATTGGACCATAACTTGAAGTGCCTTATTCGAGCCATTGCATAATACTTATGTGGATATCTTCTCTCGCATATTATGCACATAATTGATGGATATAGTTGGAACATTCATGCGAGATTTTTAGATATTTTTGTCGTGATTTTTGATTAACTAAAAGCTTTGGAGGAAAAAATAAAATCCTTGAAAATAGCTCAAATATTTGTAGGGAGTCACCTTTCCACTTTATTATTTATGTTTTCCATGGCTCTTATGCAGAGGTAAAAATGTAAATGTGTAATACTTATTCGAAGTTATTGCCGCAAAATTTATGCACCTTGTGCCTAAACAAGCAATGAGTCGTATCCACTTCAACTTTTGAGTCCATGACAATCCTATTCCCACCTAGAAATCAAAAGATTTGATAGTGAGTACAGGTATTCCTTACGAAATGGCGTGATGCATATTTCTCCATAATTTCTTTCCCGAGACTTGAGTCATACGCTTTGTACCTTCTTTAGCCTTCTCTTTGTCTTTACCTTCCCTTTCTGTTTGAGCTAAAGCTGTAACCATTTCCTTGAACCCCGGTCATCCATTTCGAATGTACGAGCACCTAACTCACACCATGATACTGGCCGGAGCATACGTGCCTGCCGAGGCCAGAGAAATTGCTAGGAAGACCCATGCGAGGCGACACGAGGAGTTGTCGGATCTACGCCCTTTAGATCCCACGCCTTCTTCCTTGTGCTCTCTGTGATCGCCTTTCTTGTCCTTACTCAAAAAGTAGGCGGAGGGAGTGACTTTGTAGGTGAAACCATCCAAAAACAAAATCCTTGAAAATAAACATGAAATAAACGCTATATTTACCATGATGTTGTCCCCAACATGGCTTATGCAAGCCTTTGCATTCAAAAATGTAGTCACCGGAGTTGCTTATTTATTACATATGTTTTTCCTCAACATTTATGTGAGTAAAGCTTGTAAACCATGTAGACTTACTGCGAGGTAAAGCAATTGATTCATCCAAATCTCACATCTCACTTTCATTGGTTCCTACTAAAGAAAAACTATAGGATTCTACTGGCTTATTGACCACTATTAATTTAGCATTGATACATATAAGATCATAATTTTTTATACGATTTTTCCCATAGCTCAACTTATAATGTGATTTTGAAAAATAAATATTCGGCTTTCAAGTATTATTAAAAAAATTACTTTTCAAACGTTTGATTGGACCCATAACTTGAGAGTGCCTTATTCGAGCCATTGCATAATGCTACGTGGATATCTTCCTCACATATGACTGCCATACAATTGGTGGATGATAGTTGGAACGTTCATGCAAAGATTTTTAGATCTTTGTGTGTAGTGATTTTTAATTCTTAAGCTTTGGAGGACAAAATAAAATCCTTGAAAATAGCTCATATGTTGCTAAAGAGTTACTTTCCAATAGAGTGCATCTATGATAAATGTGTAAACTTATTAGAGGTGTACTGCCCACTATTTATGCACACATGCTTGACATTAGTCTAATTATCCACTTCACATCTCGATTTATTATTTCTTGCAGAAAGCAAGACATGAGTTTGATTTACCTATTCGAGACATGATGTCATTTAGCATTAGCAGTATAAGTTATCAATTTTAATGTAAGTTTTCCAGAAACTTACTGCCTGACACTAAAATTTGCCCTCCAACACTTATTTGAAATGTAATTTTTAAATATATAAATCAAATTTACATACTTGAAAAACTTCTAAAATACTTTATACATCTAAAATTTACCATTAAAAAAACATCGACGACAAAATTGATAAAAAAAACAAAAACAACTAATAATTAAACTATGGCTCATCTAAAATAATTTATATTTTCCATTTGGATTATAATCATTATTTATAAATCTAAAATACAAAATAAAGAGAAGCCAATACGCTGATATTTTATTAAAATTATAAATGCGAGGACTTTCAAAGCGTTTTGCAGGCTGGTCCACTATTCCCTCACCCCATTGTAGGTGGGGACGAGTTACGCTATGCATTAAGCGTCTCCCCAACAAACCCAAATTTTCAACATTTGAGAGCTCTTCTAACGCATTGCAAAAAGAGCGAAAGGATTCGGAGCTACGTTATTGCCTCAGCCCTTGTAGTCTTTTGAGGTTGGAACATTTATCGGCTCAAACTCCTCCAGACACCAATGCTAGCAATCATCGGGAAGTCTTCAACTTTTAAGCACCTTCGATGTCTAGTTTTTTGAAGTTTTAGCAAGATTGCAAATTCCTTCTATTTTCCTCGGTGAGGACATGTAAATATTTCCAACTTTATTAGTGTTGGTGGCGGTGCTCCAACACATCAGTTATCACAATAAGCGATGTCGAGATGCTTTGTAAAGGTTGAGGGCGGAACACCTTCACCAAAGGTAATATACGATATTTTTGTATGATATATACGGAAGTCTTCCGGCTTTGTACATCTGCTAGCTGTTGCCCGATTGTCGATGGAGGAATCTAACACCTGCTCAACTCTTTTACGCCCATTGGATGCAGTCAAAGTTTTTTGCTTTCTCCTTCTACCGGCTTTTTCCAACGGCAACTCTAGTAATGGACAATTAGATACCATAAAGTTGACGAGATTGCTCGAGTTGACTAATTACGGCGGTAAGGCACGTATTCCATAGCGTCTTATCAAAGCTTAGAAGGCGACTCAAGCGTCCCAACGAATTGGGCAACAATTTCAATTCGGACAATTATCTAGCCACAACTCTTTCAAAAGTACCTAGGAGACCCAAAGAATTTGGCGGCGTTCTAATAAATGACTTCCCAAATAAAGAATTTCCAAGTTTCTTGGGTTTCCAGATGTCGCGAGGCAATTCTTTTACGGAGTTGTATCAACGGAGACCAATACCTTCAAGGGCCAGTTGATGTGCGACTCGGGGAGGCAATACCTGCACCCTATGCAACAACGTGAAAGATCTAAATATTCAAGCGTGCTTATATTTCCAAATGTCTCCATGGACATGGTCATATTATGGCAACCTTCCATATTCGGATGTTTTGAGTCAGAATTAAATTCTGAAGGAATTGGGAAGCGCTTGCAAACTACGGCAATGATAGAGATCGAGGTGTTGGAGATTTGCTAAATACAGAAAGAATTAGGAAGCGACTCCCATGTCACGGGCACCTTAGGCATAGGCATTTCAAGGGACCCGCGGAACGACACAATTCTTGGCAAAGCTTTGAGATGAATCAACTACGGTACATAATCCACAATCTTTTCCAATATGCTTCGGTACTGCCAATGGACTTTGGAAGCATTAAAAAGAGGAGCATAAATAGTTAACTCCCGCAACTCCCGATTGGTGCACACGCATACAATGTTACGTATTTCAACAATAAATAAGAAAAAGATACGGGTTAATTTATAAAACCCTTCAAACGCGTTCCAGGGCATGTCAATAGAAACAATAATCTACCATAACATAGAAAACCAAAGAAAAAAGAAAAAAGAAAAAATACAGAATCAGCTTTAGAACAAAAACTATTAAATTCTTCATCGGAATGAACGCAGGCAGGCAAGAGTAAGGACAGTTGTTCCAGCGAATCCATATCAGATTTGGCGACTCAACCCTTCTCAATATGCTTTCTAAATGACCATCTTCAGTTGCAACAAGTTGTAACTTCTGAAAGAATTTAATCTTGTCTTGTGCGATCGGCATCCTCACGGAGTTTTTGAACACCACATGACACCAACTTTTAAACCATGGCCATTCTTACAGTTGATTTTTGCAGTCGGCGGTAATCGCACGAGAAATACCAGTAGTAGTTCCGCAGCATCTCGGTTATTCACTAATATATTTTATTTAGAACAAACAACAAAAAGATAAAACACGAGTAATAAGATTGACCCAAACAACAAAAGATAAAACTCTGATAATAAGATTGACCAAACAACAAAAAGATAAAACACGGTAATAAGATTTCTCTTTTGTGTTTACGTAGATATAAATAAGCTTCAAAGTTGTTTGAATAATGCGAAACACTTACACACGATTACTGCCACAAACCATCAATGTCCACTGTTCCATTGCCGGAGGCGGCAGAGTCTTGTTTTTCTTGATACGCGATATTTCTACCCCGAGTCTCCCGAGGTGGTCATGCATTTTTAACTTGTTATTTTCTATGTCCACCTCGATAAAGACACTATGCTTTCTAGATTTCCAAAAGGCCCACCCATCTAGTTTCCAACTTGAGATCCATCCCATATTCTTATCGCCATATCCATGTCCTCTCCATGTGAAATAACCACGCAATATCTAAGAATATTTGTCTTTCCTCTTCCTCTAGTGCATCGTAACTTATTTTAAGCCTTTCCTTAATCTCATGAGAAGTTTTATTTGGCCAAGTTTATCAATTGGCCTACCCAATATTGGTCATTCTTTCCATAAAGAAGTGCCCCAAACACTTTCAAAGATAGAGGCAATCCATACGAGCCTTGCAAAATTCATCTACAAAGATGCTTGAATCTTGGCGGTGGATAAGGTTACAGAAAGGCATGCGAAATGAAAAGTTTCTTGAGGAGCGTTGTCCGATCAAGCCTGTTAATTTATAGATTGACGAGTTTGATATTCTGAGCTTGTGAGAACATCCTTGTAGCGAGAGGTAACCAATATTAAGCTATCACGAATGAAGAACGGTCTTTGTGTAGATAACGCATCCAAGCGATGCACATTATCTACATCATCGAAAACTACTAGGCTTGCAAAGATGAAAGATATCTTGCGAGTATTTCTATGCCTTCACCGATCTATCTATTTGGTCATTCCTGCGATTCAAACCCATAAGTTTACCTGCAAGGAAATTTAAAGAGCTTAGACGTGAAGTCTCTACTGCAATCAAATAAGAAATAAGATTTGTTGAAATTGTAGCTCCTCTGTTGAAGAGTTCTTTGGCCGACGTTGTTTTTGCCTACTCCACCCAAACCAACAATCCCCATGACACAATGGCACTCATACCTTCATGCGGTAACATGGAAATCGCTTCAAATTCTTCTACCTTCCTCTAGTCAGATTGGATATATGGCCACATGCAAGGTGGTTTGGCCACATTCAAGGCTATTTTTTACGCACTCTTTTAGCACACGGTGCACCACGTTTTCCAACGGCTTGCCCTGCGTCACTTTGTAAATTCACGACAAAACAATCAGAAGTATTATTTGTATATATGAATAAGTAGACTAATAAAAGCGCCAAGAAGAGTTAAGAGCTCCAACCCATTGTAGGTCTCCGATTCGAAACCGATTATGGAGGAGACGTGAAGGCGCTTTTCTCCAATTTTCAAGTGTTTGACGATCGTATCTCCTGTCAAATACGCTCATGATTTCTAAGTGCTTCAGCATACGGTGCATATTTATCTTTAGATCGAAGCTCGAAAGCTACGTTATAAAAAATGAGAACAATGGTAGCCCCGGACTCGCACCACGAACAAGGTTCATCGAGACACCATCTTGACTCGGCATATCGAGGTGAAAAAGTGGCGTCTGACGTAGAGCGGTTCGATGGCGACTTCAATTTGAGGAGACAAAAAATCCTCTGCTTGCAATACCTCTCTGTCGAGGAAAGGTTGCAATCCTTGTGAGACGAGCGTGATAGTAAAGATGGCTGCGAGGTGTTTTTTCACGTACGGTCCACAGTGATTGATGAACACATCAGCGGTATGGGTGTTAACGGAAGGGAAGAGATATATAATGTGGGTTTAGGGGTGGTGGATGTTTGTGCCATTGAAATGAAATAGCAATAAAGACAATGACGATGAGATCGGCACGGTTCGAGGATTGATAGTTTCGGGAGTGAAGAGTGAGCGAAAGAAGACTAGATAATTCGGTTGGTTAGGACTCAAAATGAAGGACGAAGAGTGACTATATATTGGCGACCTCAGAGATCGAGTTGGTTGGTGAGAACTAATATGGAAGTAGATTCCACACAATGAGGTAGGTCAACGATCAATATGAATGTCGAGTCGATATTATGAATGAAGATGAAAAATCGACACCATATTTTTGGCGACCATATTTTAGGAGCCGAAGAATTTGACCTTGATTTTTATGGAGAGTCATCTCAAGTTTTGGTGAGCGTATTTTTAGGACGAAGAAATTTGACCTTGATTTTTATGGAGAGTCATCTTAGGTTTTGATGATTTAGATATTTAGGATGAGCGAATAGCTATTTCAGCTACCGCACAACCATACGCTTTCGTCTCATCATGATATTTGCGAGGTCGTTGGAAGGCGAAAGTAACTTAAAGTGAGATTCCTTAAGTAACTTAAAGTAAGGTTAATTTTCCTCAGCGCGTCGAAGATTATTCACTTCCTCTACTCATTACTTTTCCTCGTGCAGCGTCACGAGATTATTCCCCCTTCGAAGACTTCCACATCTTGCCTACTTTGTGGATATTCCGTCCATCACATTTGTTTCCGGCGGTTAGAGAAGAGTCCTGAGTATTCCTTCCTCCAACATCTCGACCCTTGTTTTAGTGGTGGCAAAGAATAATACAAATTGTGTTCACATTTTCATGATTGAAATACGTAGTGGCAAAGACGAAGCATCATACAATTTTTATAATAGTTTTATGATGAAAATATGGTGTGGGTATCTAACATTCATATATGTACACTCGTATCACTACTACATCCAAGCCTCGCCTACTACATCCAAATATGTACACTCACTAGTATATAATAATAAATATAATTATGTATTTTTCCCTTCACTAAACTAAACAATTCAAATTGTATGTATGAATAGGTCTATTTTTAGTAAATTGAATAGTTCTGTGATAGATCAATGAGTCAAAAACGAGATATAACTACACAATTTAACTCCTATTGACTCTGCATTCATGATTGTATCTCGAGTCGCTGAGCCTCACTAAAAATAACTCCACTAAATTGATAAATCTTAACAATCAACTCATGAAAAACTCTACTTCTTACAAAAAATCTAATTAATTGATGCTAAGTGACTTGGCCATGTCACTCGTGCTAACTACAACTCAATTCATCGTGCTAATGTGGAAATTCGAATTTATCCATTTGTGCGAGATTTACAAAACAAAGCAAAGCCTTTTCTTGCTACAATTTTACAAATAGAATGGGAATCCATTTACGTTCTAGTGGTCAGATTATAACATAACCCGATAGCCAACTAGGTGTTAGATATGATCCATTCAACCCTCAATGTGAGTTACAACTTGACCCTTCCAGTATTTTTCATATTCCTAAGATGGATAACCCCTTTTCCATGAGTAATAGGGGTTGACATGGCATTATCTCAAATTATGGTCTTTAATCATGATAGGTCAAATTCATGAGGCATAAATTTTTCATTCAAGCTCCAATTGATGTGATTCTTATACTATTGGAAATGTCTTCGAGTGTAGGAAAACATTGCAGGTTCCATGCTTAAGCAAGAAAATTTATCCCAAAAAAGCATCGTTTAGGGCCTCAAACTATCTGAAAGGTTTCAAACCCCAATTCTCTAAACTAAATCCCACGATAAAAGTTGCTCTATCAGATAATTCCTCTCAATTTTTCCACTCTCAAAACATTGATATGGATGAAAAATTATATAGTGATCCAATCCAAATCATAAAGTGTGAGAAAATCAATTTGTTCCTCCTACTCACAAGATTTACAAAATAATCTTAAAGGGTCAATGATCCTTGTCCTCCTTCCTCAAATTACTAAATCATGAGAAAGTAAATCCATTCCTCCTCAACATTCAAATTACTAAAGGTTTTTAAAATGTTAGGGTTTCTTCTCCTCCTCTCTCAAATTACTGAAATGTGAGAAGGGGTCAATGCTCCTTCTCCTTCCCCATCACTACCAACAACTTCCCCCCTCCCCTCCCCTCCTCTCCCCTCCCCAATTTATTAAAGAGTAATAAAGTGAAGTTTCTTCTTCACCTCCTCACTTGAATTGATAAAGTGAAACAAAGCACCAATGATGCTTAACCTTCTCATTGAATTTAAAAAAGTGTGAGAAAGGGTAAATGCTCCTTCTCCTCATCACTCCAAATAAAAAAGCTGACGAGAAAGGGTGAATGCTCCTTCTCCTCATCACTCCAAATAAAAAAGTGTGAGAAAGGGTGGGTTCTCTTTCTCATACTTCTTCACAACTAAAGTTTTGGAAAGTGTTGAGCCTCCCTCTCCTCCTACCTTGAATTGCTAAAATCTAAGAAAGGGCAAATGCTTCATATTTTCCTCACTCAAATAAAAATAAAAATTAAGAATGAATATTTCTCCTTCTCATCCTCACTTTATTTTGGAAAAGAATATGAGAAAGAGTTTATGCTCGTTCTCCATGTAAAAGTTCCTTTTAGATTCAAACTTCTACTTGTAATTTGCTAAAACAATAGACTTGAATCTACTCTAGCAATTGCGTAAACCAATTTAAAAGATCGTGAAATCTTCAAGCATACAAGAGAAAGAATTCAATCAACACATTACACAATGATTTCTAGGGAAAGCCACAACTAAAAACCCCACTATCTGTATATTGCATTAGTAAGAAAATATGATAAGATTACAATGCTTTGCTCATTCAGAGCCTCGCACTATCTCTATACGTCTCAATGCTTCCCAGACAGAGCCTAGGCCAATAATTAACCAAATTTTGGCTTTCCCAAGTCTCTATTTCCTTTGCATTGTTCGATGGGGAATTAAGCCCCTATTTAATAGGAATTTTCCTCCATTGGATTTTGAAGTTCCTTTAGGTTCTTCCTCGACATGCATATACCATTTGTACAACTTGGATAATTATACAATTGATAGTACTCCAATTTAAGCTAGGTAACTCTTAGATCACACATGCATGAGTTGTTTATGGTTGATTTATTAGTTAGCTGGTTGATCATGAAGTACACACCCACTACTTGACCTCCCATTAGTTCTGCCAATAGTCATTGGAACTAGTTAAACCAATTTTAACTCACATAAACTGAATTAATTAATTACAAATCAAATTAAACTCAACCAGGGATCTTAAAAAGTACGAACCACTCCACATGACTCAAGTTAGACCCTCAAGTCGAATTAATTGAACCAAGTCGAATTAATTGAACCAACTAAGTCAAACTAACTTAGTTAACTCATATAAGTTGTCATGTGATGTGGAATTACAATTTTATTCTAATTTAATTCAAGGTAAAATTAAATTAGAATCTTTCTTGGTGCCATTTTCAACACTCACCCCTACTTAAATTACTAAATTGTGAAAAAATGAAGTTTAAAAAAGTGTGAGAAAATATTTACATTTCATATCCACCCATTTATACGTACAAAAGTATGAGAAAGGGTGTGTGCCTCTTCTCCCCTTAATTGGTTTACTAAAGTTTGAGAAAGGGTTAGTGCTCCTTCTCCTCCATGTTGTAATAACAAAGCTTGAGAAAGGGTTGACACTCAATCTCATCCTCTCTCAACTTACTAAAATGCGAGAAAGCAAAATTTCTTCTTGATACTTTTATTAAATATGTATGAGAAGGGGCCAATGGACCAACTTGAATAAAAATTGTGTGAAGAAGAGCTAGTTATCCTTCTAATCTTCCATCAAATTATGTAAGTGTAAGAAATAATGAAATAATGGTTCTCCTTATACTCCTCACTCAAATTAATAGTGTGAGAATGGGCTTGTAATCTTTCTCCTCCTCACTCAAATCTTAAGTGTGATAACAAGCTTGTACTCATTCTCTTCATCCCTAAAATTACTAAAATTTGAGAAAGTAAAAGTGTCAATTCTCCTCCTCACTTGACTTACAAAGGTATAATAAGGAGTTGGTAACCCATACAAGATTTTTCTCATTATAAGAGAAATGATAAAAGACTAAATAAAATTTACCCACAATATTTTTATTCTCAACATTTTCTCCTCCCTTCAAACTATAGAAGAAAAGATTTTATATGAAAAGAATGATGTAGGATCAATAAACCCTTTTCCATATCAATATTAATTAATGATTACTCTTCTCGGCATAGAAGATATTTCTATTTATAGCAAAGACAAAGGGTGAGAGCACCCTTCTCATAATAATTTTTAATTTCATTTTTTCCAAACCTAATCACGTGGAGATTCTTTAAGGGAAAACAAGTTAGGATTGGCCTAAGTTTCCTCACATTTGTTGCCACTAAATCCACATCTCCAACTCTTTGAAGAGCTTTCTCAATGGCATAAGAATGGTGAAGATTTCTCAATTGAATAAAAATGATGAAACGTTAGTTGTACATCTCCTCAAAATTTCTAGGTTGAAATATTTATCTAACTATACTAAAAAAGTTTCTATAAGGGAATAATAAGATAAGGCCATGGGGCTTTCTCCACATAAATCTTTATTTATGACTACTCTCCCTGTTATACAAGATGTATGCATTTGTGATATAATCTTCATTTATGACTACTCTCCCTCGAATACAAGATGTATGCATTTGTGGTATAATAAATCAAAATTGATAAACACTTTATTTGATAATTTTTATTTAAATATTTTAACCAATCATAGAAGAGATTTTACTAAAAAAATTTCTACAAATATTTCTATTATTAAATATATTATTTAATATTAAATTATATTAAATATATATATTAATGAACATCTTTTCTTTTACGAATCATGTTATTGAAGAAAAGAGTTATTATGATGAAGATAATTTTTTTGTAAACTATAAAAGTGACCTTTATCATCTTATGAAAGACCAAATATTCTTGTACATATTTACATTATGTATTATTATTGAAAAAAATTATTTAATGAACATCTTTTCATTTGCAAATCATATCATGAAAGACAAAATGTTCTTGTACATATTTACATTATGTATTATTGGAAAAGGAAGTTACATCGTTTCCTCTGCCAATCACGTTAATGAAGGAAAAGGTTGATATTGAAAAATAAATAAATAAATATGATGATGATATATTTTTTTTAATACTGTAATTTTGGGTTTTACCATCATATGAAAGACCAAATTGTTTTGTACAAAAGATATTTACATTAACATCATGTGTTATTGAAAAATAAAGTTATTTTCATTAACATCTTTTCTTTTCCAAATCATGCTATTGAAGAAAAAGCTCTTAGAGTTATTATGATAATTTTTTTTCAAACTATAATTTAGTTTAATTTTTACCATTTTATGGAAAACCAAAGCTGTTCTTGTACATTACGATATTGATATTATATATTCTCGATCTGGTAGTTCTTCCGCTAAATAAAAAAATTATAAACTTGGTATTCTATTTACATTAAGTATTAATTTTTATTACTAGAAAGTCGAGGATTATGTAAAATGAAGAATCTTATTTTTTTTCATTTTTATTTAATGTTAGATTCTACGCATAGTTTAACGTGTGAATTTGAATTATAATTTTGAATATTTTATTTTATATTTTTTATTAATTAGTAGTTTATTTAGATAATAATGAAAATTTTCTTTTTCATATGGTTGAAGAAAATTGATTAGGTTGATAGGTCTTTTCTTTTGAATGAGACCACTTTTTCTTTTGTCAACATATGTTTTGTGCACACGACACCTGTTGTTGTTCATTCGTGGGTAATGAGAGCACATCCGAATTAATAGATGAAACCATCATGGGTAATCGAATGAGTGGGTAATGGAGAGTAATGGAGCGAACTAGATAATGGAGCCGAAAGGTGTAGTTATGCGGAAAGTCTGAATTAATTCTCTCATTATTCTTCACGACCTCACGCTGGTATTTCGGCTCCCACAACGAACAACTTCACAAATAATGCCTAATCTTTTACTGGAAGGGCTTTTGGTTACTTACGGTTTTATGTCTTGTCTGCGCGCGATCCACCCATTCCAATTTCTCTCCACACCTGTAGTTGGACACCACGAGAAAGCTGCTCAGCGAACTGACCTATACGCTCAAGGATATTCGGTTCACCCATCAAACAACGGGTATGTCTCGATTGGTAATTCCAATGTACAATTCATCTTTGCAACCATGACCTCTGCAACCCCAATGTTATTACTAAGTTCGTTAATTTTTCTCGGAGGATAAAGAACCACGAAACTTCGAGAAATTTGGTTTTTCATTGCACCCATGACATTTACAGCCCAATCTTATTATTATGACCATTAACACTATTACCATAGAAAGTATCCTTTTTTCCATTTACCATCATTGCTGAAATGGTAAAGAAATGAAACTCTGACAACAATATGATCCACAAATCAGAACCCTAAGTAGGCACTTCTAGGGTTTTATCTAATCGTTATTCCATTTACGATATAACTCACACCAACATATTGTGCTGGAAACAAACCTAGGATTTTTCATCCTCTAGAAGGAACAATGTTGAGGATATCTCTGAAAGACATCTTTGCTATCGATGGGCATTTTCAATTTCACAAAAAAACACGGCATACCTCCTTAAGCCGATTTAAGATTCATAATCCTTTCATGAAAGTCATCGCGAGTATGTGTCGACTGCAGTAATTCATTTCAGAGCATTCCAATTGCACTTTGGTAAGTGCCCCATGGGATTAGTACGCACAACACAATCATCGATTCAAGGGATCACAAGAGAAAAACTACCCTATGCAAGGGTTTGCTATATACCTTACAAAGAAATCACGGGAGATGTCGGGATCTCCTCATCCCCATCTCGAAAACTCTCATATGGAGAGAAATTTGGATGTCTTACGCAAGCTTGTTGTACTTTCGAGATGTTATGAAAGTATATTTCTAAATACGGTTTTAAATGGCTGTCCATAAAGCTTTCAAACACTCATTCCCCTTTGATGCACATGAGACATGGATATGCTTAATGAACTATTTTATCTACGATAATATCAAAAAATAATGTCTCAAATCAATACTTGTCTATCTTGGATCGCCTCAGCCGAGTTCAAAACTAAAAATGGAGTATCCATAGATTTTGATGTCTCAACTCTTCCTTCTAGAGCTATTGCCATCAAATTGTAGATCTCTTTGATCCCTAAAAGTTGTATACCTACCATCTCTCACATCGGTGGGAGATTTTGTAGTTTCCACCTAATCAAAATATTTAACTAGGTGATTTTTTAATATTTTTGCAATAATTTTTTTAGAGAGATTTTATTAGAAATCGATGGAGATTTTATTTTAAATCTGATTTGAAATCAAAAGAAAATTATAAAATCATAATGTTAAATTGTTGAGTTTACAAAATACCAATATCTCAAAAAATTTTACGAATGTTGTAATCATTTTTTACATTCAAAATGCAATTTAAACTAAAGAAATATATAAATTATGTAGCAAATTAAGACTTAAAGAACTAAAAGATCACCTCATTAAGCTAGGTCTAAGGCATAGGACATTTTTGTGAATGTCCATCACAATACCTATAAGACTTGGTGTTTCCATCCACGGGTCTACAGCGATCTACGTTTCTCCATTTTTTTTGGTTGGATAAACTCCTTTGTGTTTAGTAGAAGTCTTGAATGGTGATATGTCAGTTAATTTAGATACACTCCTTTTCGGTTTGGCGAAGTCTTGAATGGTGATATCTCTGTTGGAAGTATTGAATGGTGAGATCTTTGTTTTCGGTTTTATAGGTAGATATGGATAGCTAGATCAAATTTCAATTTCAGGATGGTAATATCCCAAAATAGGGAAGATCTACGGTGTTAGGAATATCTTATAATATTCCCAAATTGGAGACCTAGAAATATGAAAACACAACAATGGAGTAGCGATGATAAATAAACTCATAGAATGTGATAAAGATTCATAGCCATCTTATTAAGTTATAGCAGCAACAAATGTATACAAGATCTTGAGGAAAATGTTATTCAAGGTAGGCAATGATCAGACCTCAAGAAACAAGTACATAAATCATGACAAAACACTGCTGCTTTACAAGTGTGCACAAGCTATATTGCTGCAATTTTATAAGAGCAATTGCATGCTAACATATGTAAAATACATATATATACAAATGTATGGCCCATAAAACATTGGGAGTGAATATCTCGAGCTCCCAAAGACTACTCAAGTCAATCTGGAAGGACTAGATTGGAACTATACTAAAATGCGCAAAATGTCGGAGTTGCGGGAGTAGCAGTACAACTCGAAGCTGGAAATGAATGGAGGAAGTTGAAGATGCTACATCAGATAAAATACCTCCTCCAATGGATCTTCTAAGTGAAAGGTTGATCCTATCACTTTGAAGATCTCACCCTCTCAACAATCTGCAGAAACCCCTACGCAAATGATCACTGGAAATTACACGATCTCTAGTGGATATTGCGTGCTGTAGCGAACAAGGGAATAGTGTTGGCCCAATGCCAAGATCTACAATAAGCTACGAAACCTTCCTCACTAACCTTCCAAAGGAATGGAATATCCCTCCTCCGAAAATCAGCTCCGGAAATGGTGTTGAGGACCTCCCGCTGCAACACAACGTTATACTTGAGCGAAATAACGCTATAGATGAAGGAGGTGGCTTGGCCTTGATACTGGAGTGTGGAGAATGAAGTACAAGATCCTTCGAGAGGCCTATCTTCGGAAGGAGAAGGATTCCTAAACATGAGATCCTTGTGCTAGCGATCAGCTGCAGTCATGCTAAACGAGTAGAAGCTGCACAAAGTCTAAACGAGACCAAGAAATCAATAATACATAACATGAAAAACAATAGGCTTCCTTGCCCTCCTTTTAAACAAGTGAGAACTCTCTTCCCATGGGTCCCACTCCCTTAGGGTTTCCTCTACCAAGGAAAATTCCTCCCATTCACGCTTGCGTTGTCTCTCCAAGTGGTCTCCACCTCTTATCCCTCGAGTTATTGACTTGGTCAAACATTGACCTTGTCCTCATGCAAATGTCCCCTTTCATACTCGAGGGGTATGAAATCCAACTCTTCCCGAATATCCCTTTTCATATTATGAGGGATTTTATTCATTCTTACTCAATGTATGGGCCTCCTTACCCATTTATTTACCTCCTATGTGTAAACAACAAAAATTTAATATTCCCTTTAGTTGTGTGCTAAAGTGGGAATATTACTGGTCCTCCCTCCCAAATGTTGCTTGTCCTCAAGCTAAGCTGCAAAGATAAAACTAAGGGGCCTTCTTGAGGCATGAGGTCTGATATGATTTGGGATCTACCATCCCCATATGAATCTCCCATCCCCAAGCAATCATCCCGGACAAAGTGAGTTACCTCCCAACATGACAACTCCTAAAATGCTCCTCCACCTTGAGCTCAGACAATGTAGGTGGGCTGAAAAATATGATCTTGGTAGACAAAATAGTCTACCCCCATCTTTAATCCTCCTCTCCACTTAAGATAAGTGTAGATTTTTTGTTGATCTTGGGCTGCGATAATGTTTCCCTCAAGTGGCAAGAAGGAAATGGGACCCTCAAAGATCTCCTCTCCAACATTATGAATCATGTTGGCCTAAATATTCCCATATATGATGAGTTGGAAATCATCATCATATGGCATCATATCCATCATATGGCTCACCTCATAAAGAAACAAATGTGTTGCTATGGTGGCCATACCATTTCCCATGCTCCCCTTAGAACATGTAGTGCAAAGAGTGTGAGAATTTCTCCCTCAAAGGACACATCCATCCAATGTGTCTCTCCCCAATTATGCTCCCAAGAAAATCAATAGCAATAGAGCTAAGGGAACCATAATGATAATCATGCTTGTTTCCATATGAAGTAATGGAGAAGGACTAATGGTCCCTCAAATGCAACCAACGTAGCTTGACCTAAAGCTGCAATAGAGAATGACAAAGAGTGTGGCTTCTCAACCACACCTTCTGCCCCATTCTCCTCATGTGTTTTGGAGAAAGTGTAATATCCTCTGTTTAGGGTGGGCCCTACCACGTGTCGGCATACTGTGTAATGAGGGGTTGTTTAGTCGCAGCCCTCAAATGCTCAGGGTGGGCCTTAAGACCCACCCTTAACACCCTAGGATGTCGCCCTCACTAACGGTCAGGGCTTTTGGTGTAGTGGTTGGGCCTTTGTGGTATCGAGCCGAGGTATCGATACAAAGCATACAACCGAGATACAAAAATTCTATAAGACTGAACTGATAGTACAAAGCATACAACAAGATACAAAATGCTATAAAGCTGAACATGAAGCAAATACACATGAAATAAGAGAATCTTTCGAGCCATTTTATTATGCTTGAGAAATAGAAAGAGTACGAGAGCTGATCGAGTGATGGCACCTCGACTTACACCGAGGGCAAGTGTAGGAATACTCTCGAGAATATCGATGGAATGGGTCTGCTCTCTGCTCTCGCGTCAAAGTCATGTTGGAAATGTCGTCTTCTGCACTCTTCTTTGGAACAAGATGAGTAGTTGGGGGTTGCTCCCCTACTCGAAAAGAGACTGAAAATGCTGGAATCTTCCTCTACTCACAATACCGAGAAAATCCCAAAGAGCGTTTATGAAATGAATGACCCCGAAAATACCTCCTTGAGGATCTACGCTATCCTCCCAAGGGGCCACTGGCGATCTTTGAATGAAATCCTCCAAAATATGGCCTCCCACTCTGCTAAAAAGCCTCCAATAAGCAAGGGCTTTCCCCTTGCTCAATCCTCTAGCAAAATCCTCCAAAATAGTGCCACTCAGGAGCTCCCTCAAGATGGGACTGCATCCTCCCTCTCAAGACTCACGATCTCTATGGCTCTGCTCCTCCCATGTCCTTCTATATATCAATATATCATCGAAGAAGACCAGCCTAAACTTCCTCGGGTGAATGCGGAAGATGTGGTTCATGCACTGACTAGAAGGTGGCCAATGCATTGGTTTGCCCAAAGGGCATCACCAAGAACTCAAAATGGCCATAATGGCACCTAAAGCGGTCTTAGGAATGTCCCTGTTCCCTCACGTGAATACAGGTGGTACTCGGATCTCAAATCAATCTTTGAGAAGAACTATGCCCCTCTCAACTCATCCATCAACTACGTCAATCCATGGTATAGGGTGCACAGTTCTTCATAGTTTTCTTGTTCGAGGCCATGTCAATCTATGCATATCGCAATGTGTCATCATTCTTCTTCACCAACACTACGAAAAGCGAAAAGATTTGGTGCTAGGCCGAATGTGTCAAGAGCTAACAACTCATGGATAGCACGCTCAATTTTTTTCACAGATAGGCCTTGGGGTGCCTATAGGGTGTGGTAATAACGGCTTGAATTCCACTGCTCTAGCTCAATAGTATGCTCAAATCCCCAGATCTGGTGGGTGACACGGAAGTATCTCCTCGGACACAGTGGCATACCTATCAAGGATGGTCCGTATCTCTTGATGAAGCTCGTTTGCCCAGTAGTCCACCGCCTCTGATGCACGCTGCTCTCGCCCACTCTACATCTCCCTTAGGAAGTCTACCTCCATACGAGTGAGCTAAGGTGCAGGGGTGGGTAAGTGTGCATGCCCAGTATCTTCTCATGCTTCCCGGTCTTCTTATCATCCCACTCCATCTCTGCGGATTTCCACCGAGATTGGGGTTTCTGTGGGTCCCCCTCGATCTCTTGAATTGTGACAATCGCCTTAGCCAATAGACATTTCGGTGTCCGGTGAGATGCAGATAGGCTGTTGAAAAATAGATAGTCTACTATGAGTATAATTGGATCCATATCTTCCTCAACAAGGTCTTCTTCAACTTTAGTCCTGACATCCTATTCCCACCTAGAAATCAAAGATTTGATGTGGTGCAGGTATTCCTATCGAAATGGCGTGAAACATGTTCTCCATAATTTCTTTTCCCGAACTTCAGTCCTCTTCTGTTTGTACTGCTTTAGCCTTCTCTTTGTCTTTACCTTCCTTTCTACCCGACTAAGCTTTAACCATTTTTCCTTGAACTTGGTCTCCTAATGAGATATGCGAACACCTAACTCCACACCATGATCTCTGACCCTAGAGCGTGCAATGGCTGTGGGTGAAAATTGCTAGGAAGACCCATGCGGACGACATCTAGAGGTTGTCGGATCTAGCGCTGATCCCCTACCTTCTTCTCTGTGCTCTGCAATCGCCTTTCTGTCATACTCCAAAAAGCCGTGAGAGGGATGACTTTGTAGGGGAAACCATTCAAAAAACAAAATCCTTGAAAATAATAGTAAATAACATATTTACCATAGAGTTATTCCCCAACATAGCATATGCAAGCCTTTTCATTAAAAATATAATTACAGGGAGTTACTTCTTGCCAATATATATGTTTTCCTCAACATTTATGTAGGAGTAAAGCTGTAAACATGTAGACTTACTACACGAGTAAACAATTAATTCATCCATTTCACATCTCACTTTATTAGTTCCTACTAAGGAAAAACTATAGGATTCTATTGGCTTATTGACCACTATTAATTTAGCATTGATACATATAAGATATGATTTTTTATACAAATTTTTCCATAGCTCAACTTATAATGTTTAATTTTGAAAAATAAATATTCACTTTCAATATTATTAAAAAAATTACTTTTCAAACATTTGATTGGACCATAACTTGAAGGCCTTATTCGAGCCATTGCAAAAAATAATGCTATGTGGATATCTTCCTCACATATTTTATGCCATAATTGATGGATATAGTTGGAACATTCATGCAAGATTTTTAGATATTTTTGTAATGATTTTTAATTCTTAAGCTTTGGAGGAAAAAATAAAATCCTTGAAAATAGCTCATATATTTGTGAGGGTTACTTTCCACTATTATTTATGTTTTCCATAGCTCTTATGTAGAGGTAAAAATGTAAATGTGTAAACTTATTAGAAGTTATTGCCCACCAAAATTTATGCACCTTGTGCCTAAACAAGCAATTAGTCTATCCACTTCAACTTTAGTCCTGACATCCTATTCCCACCTAGAAATCAAAGATTTGATGTGGCTGGGTATTCCTTCTGAAATGGCGTGAAACATGTTCTCCATAATTTCTTTCCCGAACTTCCGTCCTCTTCTGTTTGTACCTACTTTAGCCTTCTCTTTGTCTTTACCTTCCTTTCTACCCGACTAAGCTTTAACCATTTTTCCTTGAACCCGGTCTCCCAACGAATGTGCGAACACCTAACTCCACACCATGATCTCGGCCCCGACATGCAATGCCCCTGCGGGTGAAAATTGCTAGGAAGACCCATGCGGACGACACTGAGGGTTGTCGGATCTCGCGCTGATCCCTGCCTTCTTCCTTGTGCTGCTGCAATCGCCTTTCTCTCATACTCCAAAAATCGGCGGAGGATGACTTTGTAGGGAAACCATCCAAAAAACAAAATCCTTGAAAATAACGATGTAAATAACATATTTACCATGAGTTATTCCCCAACATAGCTTATGCAAGCCTTTGCATTAAAAATATAATTACAGGAGTTACTTCTAGCCAATATATATGTTTTCCTCAACATTTATGTAGGAGTAAAAGCGTAAACATGTAGACTTACTTCGAGTAAACAATTAATTCATCCATTTCACATCTCACTTTATTAGTTCCTACTAAAGAAAAAACTATAGGATTGTATTGGCTTATTGACCACTATTAATTTAGCATTGATACATATAAGATATAATTTTTTATACAATTTTTCCCATAGCTCAACTTATAATGTTTAATTTTTGAAAAATAAATATTGACTTTCAATATTATTAAAAAAATTACTTTTCAAACATTTGATTGGACCATAACTTGAAGGCCTTCTTCGAGCCATTGCAAAAAATAATGCTCTGTGGATATCTTCCTCACATATTTTATGCCATAATTGATGGATATAGTTGGAACATTCATGCAAGATTTTTAGATATTTGTGTAGTGATTTTTAATTCTTAAGCTTTGGAGGACAAAAATAAAATCCTTGAAAATAGCTCATATATTTGTAAAGAGTTACTTTCCAATAGAGGTAAAAATGTAAATGTGTAAACTTATTAGAAGTTATTGCCCACCAAAATTTATGCACACATTGCCTAAACAAGAAATTAGTCTATCCACTTCACATCTCAATTTATTATTTCTTTCCAAAAGCAAGACTATAGGATTTGATTTACCTTTTGAACATTATTAATTTAGCATTAACCAATATAAGTTATCAATTTTATGTAAGTTTTCCAAAACATACTTACTAACACTAAAGTACGCCCTCCAACACTTATTTAAAATGTATTTTTAAATATATAAATAAATTTAACATCTTGGAAAACTTCTAAAATACTTTATACATCTAAAATTTACCATTAAAAAAAACATGCAGAGCAAAATTGATAAAAAAAACAAAACAACTAATAATTAAACTATGGCTCATCTAAAGTAATTTATATTTTCCATTTTGGATTATAATCATTATTTATAAATCTAAAATACAAAATAAAGAGAAGCCAATACTTGTGATATTTTATTAAAATTATAAATGCAAGGACTTCAAACGTTTTTAGCATTGGTCCACTATTCCCTCACCCCATTGTAGGTGGGGGACGGTTAGTTGCATTAAGCGTCTCTAACAAACCCAAATTTTCAACATTTGAGAGCTCTTCTAACGCATTGCAAAAAAAAGAGTAGAAAAGGATTCGAGCTCGTTAGTTGCTCGACCCTTGTAGTCTTTTGAGGTTGGAACATTTATCGCTCAAAACTCCTCCAAAGATACCAACGCTTCAAGGCGGGGAAGTCTTCAACTTTTAAGCACTTTTTGATGTCTAGTTTTTGAAGTTTTTGTAAGATTGCAAATTCCTTCTATTTTCCTCGGTGAGGACATGTAAATATTTCCAACTTTATTAGTGTTGGTGGCGGTGCTCCAGCACTATTTGATTATCTACAATAGCGATGTCGAGATGTTTAAGGTTGGGGAAGACACCTTCACCAAAGGTAATATGCGATATTTTTGTATGATATATCTGAAGTCTTCCGGCTTTGTACATGCTAGCATTGCCAATTGTCAATGGAGGAATCTAACCTGCTCAACTCTTTTCTGCCGTTGGATCACGTCAAAGTTTTTCTTTCTCCTTCCACCGACTTTTTCAACGGCAACTCTAGTAATGGACAATTAGATACCATAAAGTTGACGAGATTGTTCAGTTTGACTAATTACGGCGGTAAAAGGCTGTATTCCACGGCGTCTTATCCAAAGCTTTGAGAGGCGACTCAAGTCGTCCCAACGGATTGGGCAACAATTTCAATTGCAGACAATTATCTAGCCACAACTCTTTCAAACATTTTGCCTAGGAGACCCAAAGAATTTGGCGGCGTTCTAATAAATGACTTCCCAAATAAAGAATTTCCAAGTTGCTTAGGTTTACGATGTCCCCGAGGCAATTCTTTTACGGTTGTATCCATGAGCCAATACCTTCAAGGGCCGTTGATGTGCGACTCGGGAGGCAATACGCACTTTGTAACAACGTGAAAGATCTAAATATTCAAGCGTGCTTATATTTCCAAATGTCTCCATGGACATGGTCATATTATAGCAACCTTCCATATTCGGATGTTTAAGTCGAATTAAATTCCGAAGGAATTGGGAAGCGCTTCATAAACTACGGCAATGATAGAGATCGAGGTGTTGGAGATTTTCTAAATACCCCGAAAAAATTAGGAAGCGACTCCATATCCGGGCACCTTAGGCATAGGCATTTCAAAGGAGCATGAGACGACACAATTCTTACTGGCAAAGCTTTGAGATGAATCAACTACGGTACATAATCCACCACAATCTTTTCAATATGCTTCGGTACCCTGATGGACTTTGGAAGCATTAAAAGAGGAGCATAAATAGTTAACTCTCGCAACTCCGAGTGGTGCACCGTAACGCAATGTTCGTATTTCAACAATAAATAAGAAAAAAGATACAGGGTTAATTTATAAAACCCTTCAAACGCGTTCCGAGGGCATGTCAATAGAAACAATAATCTACCATAACATAGAAAACCAAAGAAAAAGAGAAAAAAGAACAAATACGAGAATCGGCTTTTAGTTTTAACTTTATGAGTTAGCATCCCACAAAGTGTATTCAATTTATTTCCCACCACTTCTAAAACTCTTAAATTCTTCATCGGAATGAACGCGAGCGAGGCAAGAGTAAGGGACGATTGTTCAGCGAATCCATATCAGATTTGGCGACTCAACCCTTCTCAATATGCTTTCTAAATGACCATCTTCGGTTGCAACAAGTTGTAACTTCTGAAAAGAATTTAATACTTTGTCTTGTCGATCAGCATCCTCACGGAGTTTTTGAACACCACATGACACCAACTTTTAAACCATGGCCATTCTTCGTTGATTTTTGCAATGCGGCGGTAATCAACGAGGGAAAGTACCAGTGGTAATTCCGCGCATCTCGGTTATTCCTGTATATTTTATTTAGAACAAACAACAAAAAAGATAAAACACGGTAATAAGATTGACCAAACAACAAAAAGATAAAACACGGTAATAAGATTGACCAAACAACAAAAAGATAAAACACGGTAATAAGATTTCTCTTTTGTTTACGTAGATAAATAAGCTTCAAAGTTGTTTGAATAATGCGAACACTTACACACGATTGCTGCCACAAACCATCAATGTCCTTATTCCATTGCCGAGAGCGGCAGAGTCTTGTTTTTCTTGATCGCGATATTTCTACCCAGGTCTCCGAGGTGGTCATGCATTTTTAACTTGTTATTTTCTATGTCCACCTCGATAAGGCACTTGCTTTCTAGATTTAAAAGGCCCACCCATCCGTTCCAACCAGATCCATCCCATATTCTTATCGCCATATCCATGTCCTCTCCAATGAAATAACATGCAATATCTAAGAATATTTGTCTTTCCTCTTCCTCTAGTGCATCGTAACTTATTTTAAGCCTTTCGTTAATCTCATGAGGAAGTTTTATTTGTCAGGTTTTATCAATTGGCCTACCCAATATTGTCATTCTTTCCATAAAGAAGTGCCCCAAACACTTTCAAAGATAGAGGCAATCCATCGCAGGCCTTGCAAAATTCATCTACAAGATACTTGAATGCTTTGGCGGTGGATAAGGTTGCAAGAATGCATGCGAGCGGAAAAGTTGTTGGGAGCGTTGTGGATCAAGGCTCTGTTAATTTATAGATTGACGAGTTTGATATTCATGAGCTTGTGAGAACATCCTTGTAGCGAGAGGTAACCAATATTAAAGCTATCCGAATGAAGGAAGGTCTTTATTGGCAATAACGCATCCAAGCGATGCACATTATCTACATCATCGAAAACTACTAGAGCGTGCAAAGATGAAAGATATCTTCGAGTATTTCTATGCCTTCACCGATGCTATCTATTTGGTCATTCCTCCGAGTCAAACCCATAAGAAGTTTGCTTTGCAAGGAATTTAAAGAGCTTAGACGTTAAGTCTCTACGCAATCAAATAAGAAATAAGATTTGTTGAAATTACGGCTCCTCCTGTTGAAGAGTTCTTTGGCCGGCGTTGTTTTGCCTACTCCACCCAAGCCAACAATCCCCATGACACGAGCGGCACTCTTACTTACAACAATAACATAGTCGCTTCAAATTCTTCTACCTTTTCCTCTAGTCCGATTGGATATGTGGCCACATACAAGGCTGGTTTGGCCACATTCAAGGCTATTTTTTTGCACTCTTTTAGCACACGGTGCACCACGTTTTTCCAACTGACTTGCCCTCGTCATTGTAAATTCACGACAAAACAATCAATTATTAGGCTGTATATATGAATAGAAGTTAGACTAATAAAGGCGACAAGAAGAGTTAAGAGCTCCAACCCATTGTAGGCCTCGATTCGAAACAGATTATGGAGGAGACGTGAGAGAGCGCTTTTCTCCAATTTTCAAGTGTTTGACGATCGTATCTCTGTCTGCTCATGATTTCTAAGTGCTTGAGCATACGGTGCATATTTATCTTTAGATCGAAGCTCAGAAGGCTTCCACGTTATAAAAAATGGGAACAATGGTAGCCCCGAGACTCGCACACGAACACGAGTTCATCGAGACACCATCTTGACTCGGCATATCGAGGTGAGAAAATGGCGATCCGCACGTAGAGCGGTTACGATGGCCGACTTCAATTTGAGGAGACAAAAATCCTCCCAGCTTGCAATACCTCTGTCGAGGAAAGGTTGCAATCCTTGTGAGAGCAAAGGCGATAGTAAAGATGGCTAGCGAAGGTGTTTTTCACGTCACGGTCCACGGTGATTGATGAACACATCATAGCTGGGTATGGGTATTTAACGGAAGGGGAAGAGATATATAATGTGGGTTTAAGGGTGGTGGATGTTTGTGCCATTGAAATGAAATAGCAATAAAGACAATGACGATGAGATCGGTCAGCGATTCGGGATTGATAGTTCGGGGAGTGAAGGTGAAGCTGAAAGAAGACTAGATAATTCGGTTGGTTAGGACTCAAAATGAAGGACGTAGGGAGACTATATATTGGCGACCTCGAGATCGGTTGGTTGGTGAGAACTAATATGGAAGTAGATTCCCTGTCTGGGTAGGTCAACAGTCAATATGAATGTCGAGTCGATATTATGGACCGAAGATGAAAATCGACGCCATATTTTTGGCGACCATATTTTAGGAGCGAAGAATTTGACCTTGATTTTTATGGAGAGTCATCTCAAGTTTTGGTGACCGTATTTTAGGAGCGAAGAATTTGACCTTGATTTTTTATGGAGAGTCATCTTAGGTTTTGATGATTTCGATATTTAGGACGAAAGCGAATAGCTATTTCAATACGCACAACATACGCTTTCGTCTCATCATGATATTTGCTGGTCGTTGGAAAGGCGAAAGTAACTTAAAGTGAGATTCCTTCCGTAACTTAAAGTAAGGTTAATTTTCCTCCAACCGCGTCGGGAAGATTATTCCCACTTCCTCTACTCATTACTTTTCCTCGTACCGCGTCACGAGATTATTCCCCTTCGAAGACTTCCACCCCTGTCATTGCACGACTTTGTGGATATTCCGTCCATCACATTTGTTTCCAGCGGTTAAGAAGAGTCCTCGAGTATTCCTTCCTCCAACATCTCGACCCTTGTTTTAGTGGTGGCAAAGAATAATACAAATTGTGTTCACATTTTCATGATTGAAATATGTAGTGGCAAAGACGAAGCATCATACAATTTTTATTAATAGTTTTATGATGGAAATATGGTGTGGGTATCTAACATTCATATATGTACACTCGTATCACTACTACATCCAAAGCCTCGCCTACTACATCCAAATATGTACACTCACTAGTATATAATAATAAATATAATTATGTATTTTCCCTTCACTAAACTAAACAATTCAAATTGTATGTATGAATAGGTCTATTTTTAGTAAATTGAATAGTTCAACGATAGATCAATGAGTCAAAAACGAGATATAACTACACAATTTAACACCTATTGACTCTATTCATGATTGTATCTCGAGTAAGCGAGCCTCACTAAAAATAACTCCACTAAATTGATAAATCTTAGCAATCAACTCATGAAAAACTCTACTTCTTACCAAAAAAATCTAATTAATTGACTTAACTAAGTGACTTGGCCATGTCACTCGTGCTAACTACAACTCAATTCATCGTGCTAATGTGGAAATTCGAATTTATCCATTTGACTAAGGTCAAACAAAACAAACAAAGCCTTTTCTTGCTACAATTTTACAAATAGAATGGAATCCATTTCGTTCTAGTGGTCCAATTATAACATAACCCGATAGCCAACTAGGTGTTAGATATGATCCATTCAACCCTCAATGTGAGTTACAACTTGACCCTTCTAGAGTATTTTTCATATTCCTAAGATGGATAACCCCTTTTCCATGAGTAATAGGGGTTGACATGGCATTATCTCAAATTATGGTCTTTAATCATGATAGGTCAAATTCATGAGGCATAAATTTTTCATTCAAGCTCCAATTGATGTGATTCTTATACTATTGGAAATGTCTTCGAGTGTAGGGAAAACATTGCGGGTTCCATGCTTAAGCAAGAAAAATTTATCCCAAAAAAGCATCGTTTAGGGCCTCAAACTATCATCGAAAGGTTTCAAACCCCAATTCTCTAAACTAAATCCCACCAATAAAAGTTGCTCCTATAAGATAATTCCTTCAATTTTTCCACTCTCAAAACATTGATATGGATGAAAAATTATATAGTGATCCAATCCAAATCATAAAGTGTGAGAAAATCAATTTGTTCCTCCTACTCACAAGATTTACAAAATAATCTTAAAGGGTCAATGATCCTTGTCCTCCTTCCTCAAATTACTAAATCATGAGAAAGTAAATCCATTCCTCCTCAACATTCAAATTACTAAAGGTTTTTAAAATGTTAGGGTTTCTTCTCCTCCTCTCTCAAATTACTGAAATGTGAGAAGGGGTCAATGCTCCTTCTCCTTCCCCATCACTACCAACAACTTCCCCCCTCTCCCCCCATCCCCTCCCCTCCCCTCCCCAATTTATTAAAGAGTAATAAAGTGAAGTTTCTTCTTCACCTCCTCACTTGAATTGATAAAGTGAAACAAAGCACCAATGATGCTTAACCTTCTCATTGAATTTAAAAAAGTGTGAGAAAGGGTAAATGCTCCTTCTCCTCATCACTCCAAATAAAAAACTGTGAGAAAGGGTGAATGCTCCTTCTCCTCATCACTCCAAATAAAAAAGTGTGAGAAAGGGTGGGTTCTCTTTCTCATACTTCTTCACAACTAAAGTTTTGGAAAGTGTTGAGCCTCCCTCTCCTCCTACCTTGAATTGCTAAAATCTAAGAAAGGGAAAATGCTTCATATTTTCCTCACTCAAATAAAAATAAAAATTAAGAAATGAATATTTCTCCTTCTCATCCTCACTTTATTTTGGAAAAGAATATGAGAAAGAGTTTATGCTCGTTCTCCATGTAAAACAATAATCTTTCAGTTTGGCAGAAGTCTTGAATGGTGATATCTCTGTTGGAAGTATTGAATGGTGAGATCTTTGTTTTCAGTTTTATAGGTAGATATGGATAGCTGATCAAATTTCAATTTCAGATGGTAATATCCCAAAATAGGGAAGATCTACAGTGTTAGGAATATCTTATAATATTCCCAAATTGGAGACCTAGCAATATGAAAACACAACAATGGAGTAGCAGTGATAAATAAACTCATAGAATGTGATAAAGATTCATAGCCATCTTATTAAGTTATAGCAGCAACAAATGTATACAAGATCTTGAGGAAAATGTTATTCAAGGTAGGCAATGATCAGCCTCAAGAAACAAGTACATAAATCATGACAAAACAACCGTCTGCACAAGTGTGCACAAGCTATAACTGCGCAATTTTATAAGAGAAATTGCATGCTAACATATGTCAAATACATATATATACAAATGTATGGCCCATAAAACATTGGGAGTGAATATCTCAGCTCCCAAAGACTACCTCAAGTCAATCCCGGAAGGATTGGCTGGAATATACTAAAATCCGCAAAATGTCGGAGTTGCAGGGGTAGCAGTGCACAACTCGAAAGCTGAAATGAATGGAGGAAGTTGAATATGCTACATCAGATAAAATACCTCCTCCAATGGATCTTCTAAGTGAAAGATTGATCCTATCACTGAAGATCTCACCCTCTCAACAATCTGCAAAACCCCTACTGCAAATGATCACTGGAAATTACACAGTCTCTAGTGGATATTGCGCTGTAGGAGCAAGGGAATGTGTTGGCCCAATGCCAAGATCTACAATAAGCTACGAAACCTTCCTCACTAACCTTCCAAAGGAATGGAATATCCCTCCTCTGAAAATCAGCTCCCGGAAATGGTGTTGAGGACCTCCATCGCAACACAACGTTATACTTGAGCAGAAATAACGCTATAGATGAAGGAGGTGGCTTGGCCTTGATCCGGAGTGTGGAGAATGAAGTACAAGATCCTTCAAGAGGCCTATCTTGGAAGGAGAAGGATTCCTAAACATGAGATCCTTGTGCTAAGCGACAGACTGCAATTTCGCTAAACAGTAGAGATCGCACAAAGTCTAAACAGACCAAGAAATCAATAATACATAACATGAGAAACAATGGCTTCCTTGCCCTCCTTTTAAACAAGTGAGAACTCTCTTCCCATGGGTCCCACTCCTTAGGGTTTCCTCCACCAAGGAAACTTCCTCCCATTCACACTGCGTTGTCTCTCCAAGTGGTCTCCACCTCTTATCCCCGAGTTATTGACTTGGTCAAAATTGACCTTGTCCTCATGCAAATGTCCCCTTTCATACTTGAGGGTATGAAATCCAACTCTTCCGAATATCCCTTTTCATATTATGAGGGATTTTATTCATTCTTCTGCAATGTATGGGCCTCCTTACCCATTTATTTACCTCCTATGTGTAAACAACAAAAATTTAATATTCCCTTTAGCTTTGTGTGCTAAAGTGGGAATATTACAGTCCTCCCCTCCCAAATGTTGCTTGTCCTCAAGCAATCGCAAAGATTAAAACTAAGGGGGCCTTCTTGAGGCATGAGGTCTGATATGATTTGGGATCTACCATCCCCATATGAATATCCCATCCCCAAGCAATCATCCAGACAAAGTGAGTTACCTCCCAACATGACAACTCCTGAAAATGCTCCTCCACCTTGAGCTCCGACAATGTAGGTGGGCTGAAAATATGATCTTGGTAGACAAAATAGTCTACCCCATGCTCATCCTCCTCTCCACTTAAGATAAGTGTAGATTTTCTGTTGATCTCTGGGCTGCAATAATGTTTCCCTCAAGTGGCAAGAAGGAAATGGGACCCTCAAAGATCTCCTCTCCAACATTATGAATCATGTTGGCCTAAATATTCCCATATATGATGAGTTGGAAATCATCATCATATGGCATCATATCCATCATATGGCTCACCTCATAAAGAAACAAATGTGTTTCTATGGTGGCCATACCATTTCCCATGCTCCCCTTAGAACATGTAGTGCAAAGAGTGTGAGGAATTTCTCCCTCAAAGGACACATCCATCCAATGTGTCTCTCCCCCAATTATGCTCCCAAGAAAAGCAATAGCAATAGAGCTAAAGGGAACCATAATGATAATCATGCTTGTTTCCATATGAAGTAATGGAGAAGGACAATGGTCCCTCAAATGCAACCAACGTAGCTTGACCCTAAGCTGCAATAGAGAATGACAAAGAGTGTGGCTTCTCAACCACACGCTTATCGCCCCATTCTCCTCATGTGTTTTGGAGAAAGTGTAATATCCTCTGTTTAGGGTGGGCCCTACCACGTGTCCGGCATCCGTGTAATGAGGGGTTATTTAGTCGCCGCCCTCAAATGCTCCGGTGGGCCTTAAGACCCCACCCTTAACACCCTAGGATGTCGCCCTCACTAACGATCCGGGCTTTTTGGTGTAGTGGTTGGGCCTTTGTGGTATCGAGCCGAGGTATCGATACAAAGCATACAACCGGATACAAAAAATTCTATAAATCGAACAGATATCACAAAGCATACAACAAGATACAAAATGCTATAAACCGAACATGAAGCAGATACACATGAAATAGAGAGAATACTTGAGCCATTTTATTATACTTTGAGAAATAGAAAGGAGTACAAGAGCTGATCGAGTGATGGCACCTCGACTTGCACCAGGAAAGTGTAGGAATACTCTCGGAATATCGATGGAATGGTCGGTCTCTCGCTCTGCATCCAAGTCGTTGGAAATGTCGCTGCTGTCTGCTATCGTTTGGAACAAGATGAGTAGTTGGGGTTGCTCCCCTACTCGAAAGAGGCTGAAAATCCGGAATCTTCCTCTACTCACAATACCCGAGAAAATCCCAAAGAGCGTTTATGAAATGAATGACCCCCGAAAAATACCTCCCTTGAGGATCTACGCTATCCTCCCAAGGACCACGCCGATGCTGAATGAAATCCTCCAAAATATGGCCTCCCACTCGCGCAAAAGCCTCCAATAAGCAAGGGCTTTTCCCCTTGCTCAATCCTCTCAGCCAAAATCCTCCAAAATAGTGCCACTTCGGAGCTCCCTCAAGATGGACCGCATCCTCCCTCTCAAGACTACGCAGATCTCTATGGCTCTGCTCCTCCCATGTCCTTCTATATATCAATATATCATCGAAGAAGACCAGCACAAACTTCCTCGAGGTGAATGCGGAAGATGTGGTTCATGCACGACTAGAAGGTGGCGGTGCATTGGTTAGCCCAAAGGGCATCACCAAGAACTCAAAATGGCCATAATGGCACCTAAAAGCGGTCTTAGGAATGTCCTGTTCCCTAACGTGAATCTGGTGGTACTCGGATCTCAAATCAATCTTTGAGAAGAACTATGCCCCTCTCAACTCATCCAGTCAACTCGTCAATCGTGGTATAGGGTACTGTTCTTCATGGTTTTCTTGTTCGAGGGCCACCGTAATCTATGCATATCCGCAATGTGTCGTCATTCTTCTTCACCAACACTACCGAAGAAGCGAAAGGACCGGGTGCTAGGCCGAATGTGTCCAAGAGCTAACAACTCATGGATAGCCCGCTCAATTTTTTCCCAGATAGGCCTTGGGGTGCCTATAGGGGTGTGGTAACTAACGGCTTGAATTCCCTGCTCTAGCTCAATAGTATGCTCAAATCCCCGATCCGGTGGCTGACCCGGAAGTATCTCCTCAAACACCGTGGCATACCTATCGAGGATGGTCCGTATCTCTTGATGAACTCGTTTGCCCGTAGTCCACCGCCTCTCGATGCACGCAGCTCTACGCCCACTCTACATCTCCTTCCCGAAGTCTGCCTCCATCCGGTGAGCTAAAAGGTCCGGGGTGGGTAAGTGTGCATGCCCCAGTATCTTCTCATGCTTCCCAGTCTTCTTATCATCCCACTCCATCTCTGCGGATTTCCGCCGAGTGAGGTTTCTCGTGGGTCCCCCTCGATCTCTTGAATTGTGACAATCGCCTTAGCCAATAGACATTTCGGTGTCCGGTAGATACTCGATAAAGCTCGTTGAAAAATAGATAGTCTACTATGAGTATAATTGGATCCATATCTTCCTCAACAAGGTCTTCTTCAACTTTAGTCCCTGACATCCTATTCCCACCTAGAAATCAAAGATTTGATGTGGTCGGGTATTCCTTCGAAATGGCGTGAAACATGTTCTCCATAATTTCTTTCCCGAACTTCCGTCCTCTTCTGTTTGTACCTGCTTTAGCCTTCTCTTTGTCTTTACCTTCCTTTCTACCCGACTAAGCTTTAACCATTTTTCCTTGAACTTGGTCTCCCAATGAATGTGCGAACACCTAACTCCACACCATGATACTGACCCGACGTGCAATGGCCTGTGGGTGAAAATTGCTAGGAAAACCCATGCAGACGACACACCGAGGGTTGTCGGATCTAGCGCCCCGATCCCCTACCTTCTTCTCTCGTGCTCCGCAATCGCCTTTCGTCATACTCCAAAAACCGGCAGAGGGATGACTTTGTAGGGAAACCATCCAAAAACAAAATCCTTAAAAATAATAGTAAATAACATATTTACCATGAGTTATTCCCCAACATAGCTTATGCAAGCCTTTGCATTAAAAATATAATTACCAGGAGTTACTTCTTGCCAATATATATGTTTTTCCTCAACATTTATGTAGGAGTAAAGCGTAAACATGTAGACTTACTACTCGAGTAAACAATTAATTCATCCATTTCACATCTCACTTTATTAGTTCCTACTAAGGAAAAAAATATAGGATTCTATTGGCTTATTGACCACTATTAATTTAGCATTGATTCATATAAGATATGATTTTTTTATACAAATTTTTTCCATAGCTCAACTTATAATGTTTAATTTTTGAAAAATAAATATTCAGACTTTTCAATATTATTAAAAAAAATTACTTTTCAAACATTTGATTGGACCATAACTTGAAGGCCTTATTCGAGCCATTGCAAAAAAATAATGCTATGTGGATATCTTCCTCACATATTTTATGCCATAATTGATGGATATAGTTGGAACATTCATGCAAGATTTTTAGATATTTTTGTAATGATTTTTAATTCTTAAGCTTTGGAGGAAAAAATAAAATCCTTGAAAATAGCTCATATATTTGTAAGGAGTTACTTTCCACTATTATTTATGTTTTCCATAGCTCTTATGTAGAGGTAAAAATGTAAATGTGTAAACTTATTAGAAGTTATTGCCCACCAAAATTTATGCACCTTGTGCCTAAACAAGCAATTAGTCTATCCACTTCAACTTTAGTCCTGACATCCTATTCCCACCTATAAATCAAAGATTTGATGTGGCTGGGTATTCCTTCTGAAATGGCGTGAAACATGTTCTCCATAATTTCTTTCCCGAACTTCCGTCCTCTTCTGTTTGTACCTACTTTAGCCTTCTCTTTGTCTTTACCTTCCTTTCTACCCGACTAAGCTTTAACCATTTTTCCTTGAACCCGGTCTCCCAACGAATGTGCGAACACCTAACTCCACACCATGATACTGACCCGACATGCAATGCCCTGCGGGTGAAAATTGCTAGGAAGACCCATGCAGACGACACACCGAGGTTGTCAGATCTCGCGCCTGATCCCCTGCCTTCTTCCTTGTGCTCTGCAATCGCCTTTCTCTCATACTCCAAAAATCGAGCAGAGGGATGACTTTGTAGGGGAAACCATCCAAAAAACAAAATCCTTGAAAATAACGATAGAATAACATATTTACCATGAGTTATTCCCCAACATAGCTTATGCAAGCCTTTGCATTAAAAATATAATTACCAGGGAGTTACTTCTAGCCAATATATATGTTTTCCTCAACATTTATGTAGGAGTAAAAGCGTAAACATGTAGACTTACTATCTGAGTAAACAATTAATTCATCCATTTCACATCTCACTTTATTAGTTCCTACTAAAGAAAAAACTATAGGATTGTATTGGCTTATTGACCACTATTAATTTAGCATTGATACATATAAGATATAATTTTTTATACAATTTTTCCCATAGCTCAACTTATAATGTTTAATTTTGAAAAATAAATATTCAGCTTTCAATATTATTAAAAAAATTACTTTTCAAACATTTGATTGGACCATAACTTGAAGGCCTTATTCGAGCCATTGCAAAAAAAATGCTCTGTGGATATCTTCCTCACATATTTTATGCCATAATTGATGGATATAGTTGGAACATTCATGCAAGATTTTTAGATATTTGTGTAGTGATTTTTAATTCTTAGGCTTTGGAGGAAAAAATAAAATCCTTGAAAATAGCTCATATATTTGTAAAGAGTTACTTTCCAATAGAGGTAAAAATGTAAATGTGTAAACTTATTAGAAGTTATTGCCCACCAAAATTTATGAACCTGTGCCTAAACAAGAAATTAGTCTATCCACTTCACATCTCAATTTATTATTTCTTGCCAAAGCAAGACTATAGGATTTGATTTACCTTTTGAACATTATTAATTTAGCATTAACCAATATAAGTTATCAATTTTATGTAAGTTTTCCAAAACATACTTACTAACACTAAGCTGCCCTCCAACACTTATTTAAAATGTATTTTTTAAATATATAAATAAATTTAACATCTTGAAAAAACTTCTAAAATACTTTATACATCTAAAATTTACCATTAAAAAAAACATGCTGAGCAAAATTGATAAAAAAAACAAAACAACTAATAATTAAACTATGGCTCATCTAAAGTAATTTATATTTTCCATTTGGATTATAATCATTATTTATAAATCTAAAATACAAAATAAAGAGAAGCCAATACTTGTGATATTTTATTAAAATTATAAATGCAAGGACTTCAAACGTTTTTTGCAATCGGTCCACTATTCCCTCACCCCATTGTAGGTGGGGGACGAGTTAGCTGCATTAAGCGTCTCTAACAAACCCAAATTTTCAACATTTGAGAGCTCTTATAACGCATTGCAAAAAAGAGAGCGAAAGGATTCGGAGCTCATTAGCTGCCCTGACCCCTTGTAGTCTTTTGAGGTTGGAACATTTATCAGCCCAAAACTCCTCCAAAGATACCAACGCTTCAAGGCTGGGGGAAGTCTTCAAATTTTAAGCACTTTCGATGTCTAGTTTTTGAAGTTTTGTAAGATTGAAAATTCCTTCTATTTTCCTCGAGCGGAGGACATGTAAATATTTCCAACTTTATTAGTGTTGGTGGCGGTGCTCCAACTCGCATCGATTATCACAATAACCGATGTCGAGATGTTTAAGGTTGGGGAGCGGACACCTTCACCAAAGGTAATATGCGATATTTTTGTATGATATATCTGGAAGTCTTCCGACTCGTACATGCTACTGCTGTTGCCAATTGTCAATGGAGGAATCTAACCCTGCTCAACTCTTTTTCGCACGTTGGATCCGTCAAAGTTTTTCTTTCTCCTTCCACCGGCTTTTTCAACGGCAACTCTAGTAATGGACAATTAGATACCATAAAGTTGACGAGATTGTTCGGTTGACTAATTCGGCGGTAAAGACTGTATTCCACGAGCGTCTTATCCAAAGCTTTGAGAGCTGACTCAACTGTCCCAACGAATTGGGCAACAATTTCAATTCTGGACAATTATCTAGCCACAACTCTTTCAAGCTGCCTAGGAGACCCAAAGAATTTGGCAGTGTTCCTAATAAATGACTTCCCAAATAAATGTTTAAATATAATTTCAACGGCATGTCCGCGGGGGTCTGGCGAGACAGGCCAGGGGAGCATTGAACCCCATCGGAACTGGGCCCACATCACTTGTTCGAATAACTGTCCGCGGGGGTCGTGAAAGAATTGTGGCCAGAGGAGTTTACCCCCTCGGAATGCTGATGTCATCAGCTGGCCCACATATATATACGGCACACACATATGTTATATGTTAAAAGGATTGTGGGTAAATGTTTTTTATCACGGCATTTTTAACAGTTGTTTGTTTTGTTTTTAATATATATGAGACATATATGTATTAAAAGGACCGTGAGGCAAAGAGCTGTTGTATTATTTATAATACACAGCAAATGTTTTTTATAAAAGAACAGCCGTGAAGTGAATTTTTAATTACACAGCAGTGTAAATATAAAAAGGTAAAAGACAGCAGTAAACGTTATTACACAGGAATTTTTTTATGAAAGCACAGAAGTGCGAGAAGATGAAATATCACAATGCCACCAAGTCAAGCTGTGATCAATTCGTTCCAAACGGTGCTGACAGAAGTAATGAGCCATAAATATTTCTGAAGCGGTGATATTTTTTTTGTGGTTGAATGTCAATGAATGGCATTAAACAGGGCTGGGATATTTGTTTTGAAAAACACAGAACAGAGCAGATTTTTATATATACGCACAGCAGTGCAATTGTTAATATATATAGAGACAGTGCAGAATTTTTTTTTTTTCTGAATAAGACTAATTCTATTAAGTAAAGAAATATAGTACATCCAAAGCTTGCGTAACAGCGAAGCAAGAGAACAAGGGGGCCGGAAATGATGGAGTATCAACCTCGGTCCCAAAGAACATCCACGGCATAAGCAAAAGATAACAAGATGAACATAAAACAGAGAACATGACTAGGGAGCTGATCCAGAATGGGTAGAATCTCCCAATCGACATTTTTTCCCTTTCTTTTTACTGACTGTGACCCAGCCATTGAGAGCTGGCTGGACAGGAACCACCTGCAAACTATTCTGCAGAGAAGGAGGAGTCTCCTTATCTGAATCTGAGGATGAAGACTCATGTGTGCGCTTCTGCGAAATCGGAGGAGCCACCGGGTCTACTGGGCTTGCTGGGGGCACACCCCTCGGGGGGTCCTGATTCTCTTCTTCCACCTCAATGTCCTCCTCATCAGAGCTAGAGGACTCTAAGTCATCCATAGGAGGTCTATCACAAGGTTTCCAACTCTTTGATTTGGATTTGCGGGTGATGTTCTTCTTTTTGTTGAAGAATGTTGTGCATGTGTTCTGGAGATGCCCCGTCTGATGGCAATGACGACACCTGAAGGCTGTGTTCTCATAGACCAAAGTTTGCGTCCAATGGAAGTCCCTGACTTTGAGGATGATCTGATCTGGAAACCCTTTGCTGATGTCTATTTCTGCGCAGATTCTGCCAAAGGTATATATTCCTTTCTCCCCCCTTGAGGTATCTGTTGCCAGGAAGCGGCCTAAGGTGTCCCCGATACTTTGAAAAACAGCGAAATGCCATAGATGCGCAGGAAGATTTGGTAGCCTGACCCAGATAGGAAGCTTGGAGATAATCGCGGAGGAGGGGTCAAAGTCTGGGAACCAGGGGGTGAGGAAAAGTCCCGCTGATCCCCAGAACCAGGGGCCTCCCGTTAAGGCTTTCTGGTAATCTTCGTTGAGGGCAAAGGCTACAATAAAGAAGCCTTTCGAGCAGAAGAAGACTTTGCAGTTGTTGGTCCAATTGGAGTGTATCCATTGGTATAGATCAGCAGTGCAGGGCCATAGGCCGTTAAATCTGCAAATGAGGGCTGTTTCTGCAAAAGTCTGGTATTGATCATCCAGAGATGGATGAGAGATTTCAATGGCAGGGGTTTCCTCCATTTTGTCCACCAAGAAGGGTTTGGGAGCCTCAGCAGATTGAGCAGACTTCTTGGCAGGCTATGCATGTACCGCGTCTCTGTAGGAAAAACCTTTGGAGGCCGAGGATTGCCCAACTGCACCTCCCCTTAGTCGAAGTGATAGGATCACTGTGGCATTTATTTCAATATTATAAAAGGAAAGAGGCAGATTGTTATCAAGCTGCTTACCTGCAAAGAGGAGCCGCATGAGAGAGTGAGGGATCTGCAACCTCTGTTCGAGTATCTTTGAGAGGTGGCTCCCTGTGTAAGACGGCTGGACCCCAAGAAGCAGGGTTTTACCTGTCATAAGAATGATTTGTATCTGGAAAGTTGCATGTTGGAGATGAGTAGGATCTCTGCTGCCAGAAGGATGAATCGAGGTTAAAACAGGGAGAGTACGGGCCTGCAGAGTTAGCTCCAGATCCTGGCTATACTGCTGCTGCATGTGGAAGAGTGCAGTAGTTGCCAAGGGTAGGAATCTGCAGGGAAAAGCGTAGAGGAAAGAGAGCTGGCAGCTCAAAGAGGAAGAGGCCAGAACATTCTAGCTTGCCGTCGCGCAGTTGGATGGCCAAAGAGTAATGGCGGCCAAAACCGTCTCAAGCTGAGGGGCCGTTGCACCGAGGATCCCTGCCCTCTTTCTCCACGTCGCCCACCAGTTCTGCCATGGCACCCAGTCTAAAGGCCAGTGTCTTGTACAGTATCTACGCTCGGCATGTCTGCAGGGGGCACAAGTGAAAACCTCCGCAGGAAGACAGATCGGAGTTCCAGGTACCGTTCCAGCTTTCTCAAGACTGCAAAATGACAGGGGCCCATGTCTTCGCCTCGCATTTGCCTTCCAGCGTGCAGATCCAAGGCTGCACTCCCAGGTCGGCTCGAACCAGCGAGCGGCGGCGGCGATTGGGAACTGAAACCCTAGGATAAATGAAAAAACGCCCGCGCTCTCCATCACGAATTCTTAGAGACAGTGCAGAATTAAAATATACACAGCAGAGCATATTTTTTGTAAAAACGGAGAGCTGTTTATTTTTAATAGACAGAGACAGTGAATTTGAAATTCACAGCAAAGTTTTTTTTGAGACAGAGAAGAGGTTCTGGAACTGTGTTTTGTAACAGTCCAGCAGTTGTAAATCCCTCTGTGATAGAGGAAGAACTTGTAAACAATTTTATGGAATAAAATTTGTGTTATAGAGTTAAAATTATGTTACTGTGTATGCAAATTTTTTAAATATTTCTCTGTGTTAGAAGAGGCAGTTTTATTATTTTGGAATTCAGCAAAATTCCAACATGGTATCAAAGCCAATCCAGGCTATTTGAAGGTCAAATAAGCTGAAGGAAATGAGTTCGTTATTGCAGAAGCCTCTCCAGCAGAGTGAAGGTTCAGACAAGAAGAATTCGAAGGTATTTCTCTATAAAATTTGTTGTGTTACTGTTGCAGAACAGTGAGCTATTTTCATACACAGTCAAGTGTTTTTTATCATAGTTAGAAGTGCAGAATGGCAGGTTCTAGCACAGGTATGAGTTTGGGAAATGTCCATCTCCCACAATTCAATGGAAAGAATTATGATTACTGGTCAATAACTATGAAAGCTTTATTTACCTCACAAGAGTTATGGGAATTAGTTGAGGATGGCTTTGAAGAGCCAAAAGATGAAGCAGAGTTTTTTATATTAAATCAAGCAGGAAGAGAACAGTTGAAGAACAATAAGAAGAGAGATGCCAAGGCTCTTTTCTTCTTGTATCAAGCAGTGCATGAGAGTGTGTTTCCAAGGATAGCAGCAGCCAAGAAATCCAGTGAAGCATGGGAAACTCTCAAGACAGCTTATCAAGGTATGGAAAGAGTGAAGACAACAAAACTTCAGTTGCTGAGGAGAGACTTTGAGAGTCTCTGCATGAACGAGTCAGATAATATTGACTCATTCTTCACTCATGTGATTGGAATGGTCACACAAATCAGATCTCATGGAGAGACTCTTGAAGACAAGAGGATTGTGGAAAAACTCTTGAGAAGTTTACCCTCAAGATTCGATGTGATTGTCACCACCATAGAAGAGACAAGGGATCTCACAAAGTTTTCAGTTGATGAACTACATGCATCACTGATTACCCATGAACAGAGATTGGGTAGGAGTGAAAACTCATCTCTTGAACATGCTTTTAAGACCCAGATGTCTTTCGGAAGAGGAAGAGGGCAAGGCAAAGGAAGAGGAAGAGGCAGAAGCCAAAACAGAGGTGGAAGGAACAGTCCAGGAAATGCTCAAGGAAGGGGCAGCAATCCAAATCAGCATCAAGGCCAAGGCAGCAGCCAGCAGAATGGTCAGCAAAATGCACAAGGACAAAGGTATGACAAATCCAATGTCCAATGTTACAATTGTAAAAAAATATGGTCATTATGCTAATGAATGTAGAAAGAAGAAGCAGAATGATATGAGAAGTGAAACTAGTGCAAATTTCACAAAAGAAAACAACAGTCAAAGAAATTTGTTTTTAGCTTGTAATATGGCTGAAGAAAAGAGTGAAGATTTATGGTTTCTAGACTCCGGTTGTAGCAACCATATGACAGGAAACTTAGCAATGTTTTCTATGTTAGATGAAAGTGTGCAGTCACAAGTCACACTAGGAACTGATAGCAAAGTTTCTGTTATGGGAAAAGGAGATGTAAATGTTTTAACAAGATTAGGTGCAAGAAAAACCATAGCAGATGTTTATTATGTTCCAGGAATGAAATGTAACCTCTTAAGTGTTGGACAGCTTGTCCATAAGGGGTATAATGTTTTATTTGATAATGATGTTTGTACCATCATGGATAAACCACCCAGCAATCAGTGTATTGCTGAAGTGAAGATGACAAGGAACAGGATGTTCCCTCTCAGAATGAGAGCAGACTTGAAGAATGGTGAAGAGAAAGCAGCAGTTGCACAAGAGACTTACCAAAGCGAACCAAAAGATGATAATTGGTTATGGCACTTGAGATTTGGACATCTCAACTTTGGAGGTCTTAATTTTTTGAACAGAAAAGGAATGGTAAGTGGTTTACCATTGATAGAGAAACCGGACAGCCTTTTTGAAGGTTGTATTCTTGGGAAACAACACAGAGAAAGTTTTCCTTCCGGGAAAAGCATAAGGGCAAAAGCACCCTTAGAGATTGTCCACTCAGATGTATGTGGACCGATGCAAACTCCATCACTTGCTAGCAGCCACTATGTCTTAACATTTATAGATGATTTTACAAGAAAAACTTGGGTTTACTTTTTAAAAAAGAAAAGTGAAGTGTTTGAAAAATTCCGCAATTTCAAAGCACTTGTTGAGAATCAGAGTGGGCTGCATATCAAGGTCTTAGGACTGATAGAGGAGGTGAGTATATATCTAAAGATTTTCTACGTTTTTGTAGAGAAAATGGTATTCATAAGCAGTTTATAGCTAGATATACTCCGTAGCAAAATGGAGTGGCCGAAAGGAAGAACCGAACCATAATGGACATGGCGAGGAGTATGTTAAAGGCAAAGCATTTGCCGAATGATTATTGGGCTAAAGCTGTACATTGTGCAGCGTATATTTTGAACAGGTGCCCTACAAAAGCAGTTATGAACAAAGTGCCGGAAGAGGCATGGAGTGGCGCAAAGCAAAGTGTCACACACATGAAGGTTTTCGGATGTGTGGCTTATGCACACATTCCGGATCAGCTAAGGACGAAGTTGGACAGCAAGGGGGAGAAATGTATTTTCATTGGATACAGTGAGGAATCCAAGGCATACAGGTTATATAACCCATCCAGCAAGAAGTTTCTTGTGAGCAGGGACGTTCAGTTCATTGAAGAGGAAGCTTGGGATGGAAGCATAGAGAAAACGGTGAATGTTTAAACACTGTTTATCTCATGATGAGAATGATGATGAAGTGGCTGAAATACATCCCCAAACAGCAGCACCAACACCGCAGAGCACACCCTTGAGGAGAAATGACAGTGCTTCTCCAAGCACACCACAAGGAGGAAATTCAAGTGCTTCTTCAAGTACTTGTACACCTACTGAAAGAGGTAAGAAATTCAGAAGTTTGAAAGAAATTTATGAACAAGATATAGCTAATGAAGGTATCAATTCTTTGTTTGCTTTATATTGTCATGTTGATGATCTTGTTCATTTCGAAGAAGCCATCAAGGATAGGAAATGGATAGAAGCTATGGATGAGGAAATAAATGCCATAGAGAGGAACAAAACTTGGGATTTGGTTGAACTCCCAAAAGGTAAAGATGTAATTGGTGTTAAATGGGTCTACAAGACCAAGAGTAATGCTAAAGGCAAGATAGAGAGACACAAGGCAAGGCTTGTTGTCAAAGGCTATAAGCAAAAGCATGGCATAGATTATGAGGAAACTTTCGCACCGGTTGCCAGAATGGAAACCGTGAGAGCAGTGTTGTCTTTAGCAGCACAAAACAAATGGAAAGTTTACCAAATGGACGTGAAGTCAGCATTCCTAAATGGAGTGTTAATGGAAGAGCTTTACATTGATCAACCTCTCGGCTATGAAAAGAAAGACCAAGAGCACAAGGTATGCAAACTGAAGAAAGCTCTTTATGGGCTGAAGCAAGCGCCAAGAGCGTGGTACAGTAGGATAGATTCATATCTACTGGAAAATGGTTTTGAAAAGTGTGAGGGAGAACCCACCCTCTACATCAAAGAACAAGACGGTAAGATTTTGATTGTAGTCTTGTATGTTGATGATGTTATTTTTACAGGTAATGATGATTGCCTTATTGAACATTTCAAAACAGTCATGAAAGAAGAGTTTGAAATGACTGATATGGGTTTGTTGAGATACTTCTTGGGAATAGAAGTAGAACAAGATAAAAATGGGATTTTTATCTCACAGGCAAAGTATGTTAATGAGGTACTTGAAAGATTTAACATGCAGGAATGCAAAGCAGCGATCACTCCCACGGTGATGGGATTAAAACTCAGCAGAGAGGACAGCAGCAAGGATTTTGATCCTAGTTTATACAAGAGCATAGTTGGCAGCCTCATGTATTTGACTGCAACTAGGCCGGACATAATGCATGCTGTTAGTTTGATTTCCAAGTTCATGGAAAAGCCAAAGGATGCACATTGGCAAGCAGCAAAAAGGATTTTGAGGTATGTTAAAGGTACAAAGAAATTTGGTATTTTTTATACTACTTCAGAATGTTCAGATTTAGTTGGATACACGGACAGTGATTGGGCTGGAAGTGTAGATGATCGGAAGAGCACTTCCGGTTATGTTTTTCATATGGGTTCGGGAGCCATTTCATGGGCTTCTAAGAAACAGCCCGTTGTAGCGTTGTCTACAGCAGAAGCAGAATATGTGGCAGCTACAGCAGCAGCGTGTCAAGCAGTTTGGATGAGAAAAATGTTGAGAAGCTTATGTCAAGAACAGGTAAAAGGGACAATGATATTTTGTGACAATAGCTCAGCTATTGCATTGTCTAAAAATTATGTTTTTCATAAAAGGACAAAGCACATTGACACCAAGTTTCATTTCATACGGGAATTGGTTAGCAATGGCGAGATTGTTTTGCAGCATTGCAGAACAGAGGATCAGTTTGCAGACATCCTCACAAAGCCACTACAGCAGAAAAGCTTTGAATATTTCAAGAGATGCATGGGTATGCAAGAAAACCCAACAGTTGAAATTAAGGGGGAGTGTTGAAATATAATTTCAACGGCATGTCCTCGGGGGTCCGGCGAGACAGGCCAGGGGAGCATTGAACCCCATCGGAACCGGGCCCACATCACTTGTTCGAATAACTGTCTGCGGGGGTCGTGAAAGAATTGTGGCCAGAGGAGTTTACCCCCTCGGAATGCTGATGTCATCAGCTGGCCCACATATATATACGGCACACACATGTTATATGTTAAAAGGATTGTGGGTAAATGTTTTTTATCACGGCATTTTTAACAGTTGTTTGTTTTGTTTTTAATATATATGAGACATATATGTATTAAAAGGACCGTGAGGCAAAGAGCTGTTGTATTATTTATAATACACAGCAAATTTTTTTTATAAAAGAACAGCCGTGAAGTGAATTTTTAATTACACAGCAGTGTAAATATAAAAAGGGAAAAGACAGCAGTAAACGTTATTACACAGGAATTTTTTTATGAAAGCACAGAAGTGCGAGAAGATGAAATATCACAATGCCACCAAGTCAAGTTGTGATCAATTCGTTCCAAACAGTGCTGACAGAAGTAATGAGCCATAAATATTTCTGAAGCGGTGATATTTTTTTTTTGTGGTTGAATGTCAATGAATGGCATTAAACAGGGCTGGGATATTTGTTTTGAAAAACACAGAACAGAGCAGATTTTTATATATACGCACAGCAGTGCAATTGTTAATATATATAGAGACAGTGCAGAATTAAAATATACACAGCAGAGCATATTTTTTGTAAAAACAGAGAGCTGTTTATTTTTAATAGACAGAGACAGTGAATTTGAAATTCACAACAAAGTTTTTTTTGAGACAGAGAAGAGGTTCTGGAACTGTGTTTTGTAACAGTCCAGCAGTTGTAAATCCCTCTGTGATAGAGGAAGAACTTGTAAACAATTTTATGGAATAAAATTTGTGTTATAGAGTTAAAATTTTGTAACTGTGTATGCAAATTTTTTAAATATTTCTCTGTGTTAGAAGAGTCAGTTTTATTATTTTTGAATTCAGCAAAATTCCAACAATAAAGAATTTCCAAGTTGCTTAGGTTTCCGATGTCCCCAGGCAATTCTTTTACAGTTGTATCCAAAAGAGCCAATACCTTCAAGGACCGTTGATGTGCGACTCGGGGAGGCAATTCCTGCACTTTGTAACACTGTGAAAGATCTAAATATTCAAGCGTGCTTATATTTCCAAATGTCTCCATGGACATGGTCATATTATGGCAACCTTCCATATTCAGATGTTTAAGTCGAATTAAATTCCCGAAGGAATTGGGAAGCGCTTGCAAACTCTGGCAATGATAGAGATCGAGGTGTTGGAGATTTGCTAAATACCCGAAAGAATTAGGAAGCGACTCCATATCTGGGCACCTTAGGCATAGGCATTTCAAGGAACGCAGACGACACAATTCTTCTGGCAAAGCTTTGAGATGAATCAACTCTGGTACATAATCCACCACAATCTTTTCAATATGCTTCAGCTGCCCAATGGACTTTGGAAGCATTAAAAGAGGAGCATAAATAGTTAACTCTCGCAACTCCAGTGGTGCCTGCAACGCAATGTTCGTATTTCAACAATAAATAAGAAAAAGATACGGGTTAATTTATAAAACCCTTCAAACGCGTTCCAGGGCATGTCAATAGAAACAATAATCTACCATAACATAGAAAACCAAAGAAAAAAGAAAAAAGAACAAATACAGAATCAGCTTTAGTTTTAACCTGAGATTCTGCTCCCCAAAGTGTATTCAATTTATTTCCCACCACTTCTAAAACTCTTAAATTCTTCATCGGAATGAACGCAGGCATGCAAGAGTAAGGACAGTTGTTCCAGCGAATCCATATCAGATTTGGCGACTCAACCCTTCTCAATATGCTTTCTAAATGACCATCTTCAGTTGCAACAAGTTGTAACTTCCTGAAAGAATTTGGTACTGTACTGTCGATCAGCATCCTCACGGAGTTTTTGAACACCACATGACACCAACTTTTAAACCATGGCCATTCTTCTGTTGATTTTGCAATGCGGCGGTAATCAACGAGGGAAGCCACCGTGGTAATTCTGCGCATCTCGGTTATTCCCTGTATATTTTATTTAGAACAAACAATAAAAAGATAAAACACAGTAATAAGATTGACCAAACAACAAAAAGATAAAACACAGTAATAAGATTGACCAAACAACAAAAAGATAAAACACAGTAATAAGATTTCTCTTTTGTTTCTGTAGATAAATAAGCTTCAAAGTTGTTTGAATAATGCGAACACTTACACACGATTGCTGCCACAAACCATCAATGTCCCTGTTCCATTGCCAGAGGCGACCGGGAGTACTATTTTCTTGATCTGCGATATTTCTACCCAGGTCTCTGAGGTGGTCATGCATTTTTAACTTGTTATTTTCTATGTCCACCTCGATAAGGCACTTGCTTTCTAGATTTAAAAGGCCCACCCATCCGTTCCAACCAGATCCATCCCATATTCTTATCGCCATATCCCTGTCCTCTCCAATGAAATAACACGCAATATCTAAGAATATTTGTCTTTCCTCTTCCTCTAGTGCATCGTAACTTATTTTAAGCCTTTCCTTAATCTCATGAGGAAGTTTTATTTGGCCAAGTTTATCCAATTGGCCTACCCAATATTTGTCATTCTTTCCATAAAGAAGTGCCCCAAACACTTTCAAAGATAGAGGCAATCCATCGCAGGCCTTGCAAAATTCATCTACAAGATACTTGAATGCTGGCGGTGGATAAGGTTGCAAGAAGGCATGCGAGCAGAAAAGCAGATGGGAGCGTTGTGGATCAAGGCCTGTTAATTTATAGATTGACGAGTTTGATATTCCTGAGCTTGTGAGAACATCCTTGTAGCGAGAGGTAACCAATATTAAGCTATCCGAATGAAGGACGGTCTTTATTGGCAATAACGCATCCAACTGATGCACATTATCTACATCATTGAAAACTACTAGAGCGTGCAAAGATGAAGATATCTTCTGAGTATTTCTATGCCTTCACCGATGCTATCTATTTGGTCATTCCTCTGAGTCAAACCCATAAGAAGTTTTCTCTGCAAGGAATTTAAAGAGCTTAGACGTGAAGTCTCTCTGTAATCAAATAAGAAATAAGATTTGTTGAAATTGCAGCTCCTCCTGTTGAAGAGTTCTTTGGCCAGCGTTGTTTTGCCTACTCCACCCAAGCCAACAATCCCCATGACCTGAGCGGCACTCTTCTGCTTCTGCAATAACATAGTCGCTTCAAATTCTTCTACCTTTTCCTCTAGTCCAGTTGGATATGTGGCCACATACAAGGCTGGTTTGGCCACATTCAAGGCTATTTTTCTGCACTCTTTTAGCACACAGTGCACCACGTTTTCCAACAGCTTGCCCTCGTCACTGTAAATTCACGACAAAACAATCAAGTATTAGCTGTATATATGAATAGAAGTTAGACTAATAAAACTGCCAAGAAGAGTTAAGAGCTCCAACCCATTGTAGGTCTCCAGTTCGAAACCGATTATGGAGGAGACGTGAGAGAGCGCTTTTCTCCAATTTTCAAGTGTTTGACGATCGTATCTCCCTGTCTGCTCATGATTTCTAAGTGCTTCAGCATACAGTGCATATTTATCTTTAGATCGAAGCTCAGAAGGCTTCACGTTATAAAAAATGGGAACAATGGTAGCCCCAGACTCGCACACGAACACGAGTTCATCGAGACACCATCTTGACTCAGCATATCGAGGTGAGAAAATGGCGATCTGCACGTAGGCGGTTCTGATGGCAGCTTCAATTTGAGGAGACAAAAATCCTCCTGCTTGCAATACCTCTCTGTCGAGGAAAGGCTGCAATCCTTGTGAGAGCAGGCGATAGTAAAGATGGCTAGCGAAGGTGTTTTTCACGTCTGGTCCACGGTGATTGATGAACACATCATAGCGGTATGGGTATTTAACGGAAGGGGAAGAGATATATAATGTGGGTTTAGGGGTGGTGGATGTTTGTGCCATTGAAATGAAATAGCAATAAAGACAATGACGATGAGATCGACTGGCAGTTCAGGATTGATAGTTCAGGAGTGAAGGTGAAGCTGAAAGAAGACTAGATAATTCGATTGGTTAGGACTCAAAATGAAGGACGAAGGGAGACTATATATTGGCGACCTCGAGATCGGTTGGTTGGTGAGAACTAATATGGAAGTAGATTCCCTGTCCGGTTAGGTCAACAGTCAATATGAATGTCGAGTCGATATTATGGACCGAAGATGAAAATCGACGCCATATTTTTGGCGACCATATTTTAGGAGCGAAGAATTTGACCTTGATTTTTATGGAGAGTCATCTCAAGTTTTGGTGACCGTATTTTAGGAGCGAAGAATTTGACCTTGATTTTTATGGAGAGTCATCTTAGGTTTTGATGATTTCGATATTTAGGACGAAAGCGAATAGCTATTTCAATACGCACAACATACGCTTTCGTCTCATCATGATATTTGCAGGTCGTTGGAAGGCGAAAGTAACTTAAAGTGAGATTCCTTCCGTAACTTAAAGTAAGGTTAATTTTCCTCCAACCGCGTCAGAAGATTATTCCCACTTCCTCTACTCATTACTTTTCCTCGTACCGCGTCACGAGATTATTCCCCTTCGAAGACTTCCACCCTGTACTGCACGACTTTGTGGATATTCCGTCCATCACATTTGTTTCCAGCGGTTAAGAAGAGTCCTCGAGTATTCCTTCCTCCAACATCTCGACCCTTGTTTTAGTGGTGGCAAAGAATAATACAAATTGTGTTCACATTTTCATGATTGAAATACGTAGTGGCAAAGACGAAGCATCATACAATTTTTATTAATAGTTTTATGATGGAAATATGGTGTGGGTATCTAACATTCATATATGTACACTCGTATCACTACTACATCCAAAGCCTCGCCTACTACATCCAAATATGTACACTCACTAGTATATAATAATAAATATAATTATGTATTTTCCCTTCACTAAACTAAACAATTCAAATTGTATGTATGAATAGGTCTATTTTTAGTAAATTGAATAGTTCACTGATAGATCAATGAGTCAAAAACAGATATAACTACACAATTTAACTCCTATTGACTCTATTCATGATTGTATCTCAGGTAACTGAGCCTCACTAAAAATAACTCCACTAAATTGATAAATCTTAGCAATCAACTCATGAAAAACTCTACTTCTTACCAAAAAAATCTAATTAATTGACTTAACTAAGTGACTTGGCCATGTCACTCGTGCTAACTACAACTCAATTCATCGTGCTAACTACAAGAAGAGTTAAGAGCTCCAACCCATTGTAGGCCTCCAGTTCGAAACCGATTATGGAGGAGACGTGAGAGAGCACTTTTCTCCAATTTTCAAGTGTTTGACGATCGTATCTCCCTGTCTGCTCATGATTTATAAGTGCTTCAGCATACAGTGCATATTTATCTTTAGATCGAAGCTCAGAAGGCTTCACGTTATAAAAAATGGGAACAATGGTAGCCCCAGACTCGCACATGAACACGAGTTCATCGAGACACCATCTTGACTCAGCATATCGAGGTGAGAAAATGGCGATCTGCACGTAGGCGGTTCTGATGGCAGCTTGCAATACCTCTCTGTCGAGGAAAGGTTGCAATCCTTGTGAGAGCAGGCGATAGTAAAGATGGCTAGCGAAGGTGTTTTTCAGGTCTGGTCCACGGTGATTGATGAATACATCATAGCGGTATGGGTATTTAACAGAAGGGGAAGAGATATCTAGTGTGGGTTTAGGGGTGGTGGATGTTTGTGCCATTGAAATGAAATAGCAATAAAGACAATGACGATGAGATCAATTGGCAGTTCAGGACTGATAGTTCAGGAGTGAAGGTGAAGGTGAAGATGAAAGAAGACTAGATAATTCGGTTGGTTAGGACACAAAATGAAAGACGAAGGGAGACTATATGTTGGCGACCTCGAGATCGGGTTGGTTGGTGAGAACTAAGATGGAAGTAGACTCCCTGTCTTGTTAGGTGAACAATCAATATGAATGTCGAGTCGATATTTTGGACCGAGGATGAAAATCGACGCCATATTTTTGGTGACCATATTTTAGGAGCGAAGAATTTGACCTTGATTTTTATGGAGAGTCATCTTAGGTTTTGATGATTTCGATATTCAGGACGAAAGCGAATAGCTATTTCAATACGCTTTCGTCTCATCATGATATTTGCAGGTCGTTGGAAGGCGAAAGTAACTTAAAGCAAGATTCCTTCCCTAACTTAAAGTAGGGTTAATTTTCCTCCAACCGCGTCAGAAGATTATTCCCAGTTCCTCCTCTGATTACTTTTCCTCGTACCGCGTCACGAGATTATTCCCCTTCGAAGACTTCCACCCTGTACTGCACGACTTTGTGGATATTCCGTCCATCACATTTGTTTCCAGCGGTTAAGAAGAGTCCTTTGGTATTCCTTCCTCCAACATCTCGACCCTTGTTTTAGTGGTGCCAAAGAATAATACAAATTGTGTTCACATTTTCATGATTGAAATACGTAGTGGCAAAGATGAAGCATCATACAATTTATATTAATAGTTTTATGATGGAAATATGGTGTGGGTATCTAACATTCATATATGTACACTCGTATCACTACTCCATCCAAAGCCTCGCCTACTACATCCAAATATGTACCCTCACTAGTATATAATAATAAATATAATTATGTATTTTCCCTTCACTAAACTAAATAATTCAAATTGCATGCATGAATAGGTCTATTTTTAGTAAATTGAATAGTTCATTGATAGATCAATGAGTCAAAAACAGATATAACTACACAATTTAACTCCTACTAACTCTATTCATGACTATATCTCAGGTAACTGAGCTTCACTAAAAATAACTCCACTAAACTAATAAATCTTAGCAATCAACTCATGAAAAACTCTACTTCTTACCAAAAAAATCTAATTAATTGACTTAACTAAGTGACTTGGCCATGTCACTCGTGCTAACTACAACTCAATTCATCGTGCTAATGTGGAAATTCGAATTTATCCATTTGACTAAGGTCAAACAAAACAAACAAAGCCTTTTCTTGCTACAATTTTACAAATAGAATGGAATCCATTTCGTTCTAGTGGTCCAATTATAACATAACCTGATAGCCAACTAGGTGTTAGATATGATCCATTCAACCCTCAATGTGAGTTACAACTTGAACCTTCTAGAGTATTTTTCATATTCCTCAGATGGATAACCCCTTTTCCATGAGTAATAGGGGCTGACATGGCATTATCTCAAATTATGGTCTTTAATCATGATAGGTCAAATTCATGAGGCATAAATTTTTCATTCAAGCTCCAACTGATGTGATTCTTATACTATTGGAAATGTCTTCGAGTGTAGGAAAACATTGCAGGTTCCATGCTTAAGCAAGAAAATTTATCCCAAAAAAGCATCGTTTAGGGCCTCAAACTATCGAAGGTTTCAAACCCCAATTCTCTAAACTAAATCCCACCAATAAAAGTTGCTCCTATAAGATAATTCCTTCAATTTTTCCACTCTCAAAACATTGATATGGATGAAAAATTATATAGTGATCCAATCCAAATCATAAAGTGTGAGAAAATCAATTTGTTCCTCCTACTCACAAGATTTACAAAATAATCTTAAAGGGTCAATGATCCTTGTCCTCCTTCCTCAAATTACTAAATCATGAGAAAGTAAATCCATTCCTCCTCAACATTCAAATTACTAAAGGTTTTTAAAATGTTAGGGTTTCTTCTCCTCCTCTCTCAAATTACTGAAATGTGAGAAGGGGTCAATGCTCCTTCTCCTTCCCCATCACGACCAACAACTTCCCCCCTCCCCTCCCCTCCCCAATTTATTAAAGAGTAATAAAGTGAAGTTTCTTCTTCACCTCCTCACTTGAATTGATAAAGTGAAACAAAGCACCAATGATGCTTAACCTTCTCATTGAATTTAAAAAAGTGTGAGAAAGGGTAAATGCTCCTTCTCCTCATCACTCCAAATAAAAAGGTGTAAGAAAGGGTGAATGCTCCTTCTCCTCATCACTCCAAATAAAAAAGTGTGAGAAAGGGTGGGTTCTCTTTCTCACACTTCTTCACAAGTAAAGTTTTGGAAAGTGTTGAGCCTCCCTCTCCTCCTACCTTGAATTGCTAAAATCTAAGAAAGGGCAAATGCTTCATATTTTCCTCACTCAAATAAAAATAAAAATTAAGAAATGAATATTTCTCCTTCTCATCCTCACTTTATTTTGGAAAAGAATATGAGAAAGAGTTTATGCTCGTTCTCCATGTAAAATTTCCTTTTAGATTCAAACTGCTATAACTTGTAATTTGCTAAAACAATAGACTTGAATCTACTCTAGCAATTGCGTAAACCAATTTAAAAGATCGTGAAATCTTCAAGCATACAAGAGAAAGAATTCAATCAACACATTACACAATGATTTCTAGGGAAAGCCACAACTAAAAACCCCACTATCTGTATATTGCATTAGTAAGAAAATATGATAAGATTACAATGCTTTGCTCATTCCCGAGGAGCCTCTGCACTATCTCTATCTGTCTCAATGCTTCCTAGACAAGCCTAGGCCAATAATTAACCAAATTTTGGCTTTCCCAAGTCCCTATTTCCTTTGCATTGTTCAATGGGGAATTAAGCCCCTATTTAATAGGAATTTTCCTCCATTGGATTTTGAAGTTCCTTTAGGTTCTTCCTCTGACTGCATGCACCATCTGTACAACTTGGATAATTGTACAATTGATAGTACATTGCCCTTGAACTCCAATTTGAACTGGGTAACTCTTAGATCACACATGCATGAGTTGTTTATGGTTGATTTATTAGTTAACTGGTTGATCATGAAGTACACACCCCACTACTTGACCTCCCATTAGTTCCTGCAATAGCTGGAACTAGTTAAACCAATTTTAACTCACATAAACTGAATTAATTAATTACAAATCAAATTAAACTCAACCAGGGATCTTAAAAAGTACGAACCACTCCACATGACTCAAGTTAGACCCTCAAGTCGAATTAATTGAACCAAGTCGAATTAACTGAACCAACTAAGTCAAACTAACTTAGTTAACTCATATAAGTTGTCATGTGATGTGGAATTACAATTTTATTCTAATTTAATTCATGGTAAAATTAAATTAGAATCTTTCTTGGTGCCAATTTCAACACTCACGCCTACTTAAATTACTAAATTGTGAAAAAATGAAGTTTAAAAAAGTGTGAGAAAATATTTACATTTCATATCCACCCACTTATACGTACAAAAGTATGAGAAATGGTGTGTGCCTCTTCTCCCCTTAATTGGTTTACTAAAGTTTGAGAAAGGGTTAGTGCTCCTTCTCCTCCATGTTGTAATAACAAAGCTTGAGAAAGGGTTGACACTCAATCTCATCCTCTCTCAACTTACTAAAATGCGAGAAAGCAAAATTTCTTCTTGATACTTTTATTAAATATGTATGAGAAGGGGCCAATGGACCAACTTGAATAAAAATTGTGTGAAGAAGAGCTAGTTATCCTTCTAATCTTCCATCAAATTATGTAAGTGTAGGAAATAATGAAATAATGGTTCTCCTTATACTCCTCACTCAAATTACAAGTGTGAGAATGGGCTTGTAATCTTTCTCCTCCTCACTCAAATCTTAAGTGTGATAACAAGCTTGTACTCATTCTCTTCATCCCTAAAATTACTAAAATTTGAGAAAGTAAAAGTGTCAATTCTCCTCCTCACTTGACTTACAAAGGTATAATAAGGAGTTGGTAACCTTTCTTTTCCCCTCAAACTAACTTGATTTAGAATTTCTAGCGACTCATACAAGATTTTTCTCATTATAAGAGAAATGATAAAAGACTAAATAAAATTTACCCACAATATTTTTATTCTCAACATTTTCTCCTCCCTTCAAACTATAGAAGAAAAGATTTTATATGAAAAGAATGATGTAGGATCAATAAACCCTTTTCCATATCAATATTAATTAATGATTACTCTTCTCGGCATAGAAGATATTTCTATTTATAGCAAAGACAAAGGGTGAGAGCACCCTTCTCCTAATAATTTTTAATTTCATTTTTTCCAAACCTAATCACGTGGAGATTCTTTAAGGGAAAACAAGTTAGGATTGGCCTAAGTTTCCTCACATTTGTTGCCACTAAACCCACATCTCCAACTCTTTGAAGAGCTTTCTCAATTGCATAAAAATGGTGAAGCTTTTTCAATTGAATAAAAATGGTGAAAGGTTAGTTGTACATCTCCTCAAAATTTCTAGGTTGAAATATTTATCTAACTATACTAAAAATGTTTCTATAAGGTAATAATAAGATAAGGCCATGGGGCTTTCTCCACATAAATCTTCATTTATGAATACTCTCCCTCTAATACAAGATGTATGCATTTGTGGTATAATCTTCATTTATGACTACTCTCCCTCTAATACAAGATGTATACATTTGTGGTATAATAAATCAAAATTGATAATCTTCATTTATAACTACTCTCCCTCTAATACAAGATGTATGCATTTGTGGTATAATAAATCAAAATTGATAAATACTTTATTTGATAATTTTTACTTAAACAATCATAGAAGAGATTTTACTAAAAGTTTTTCTACTAATATTTCTATTATTAAATATATTATTTAATATTAAATTATATTAAATATATATATTAATGAACATCTTTTCTTTTACGAATCATGTTATTGAAGAAAAGAGTTATTATGATGAAGATAATTTTTTTGTAAACTATAAAAGTGACCTTTATCATCTTATGAAAGACCAAATATTCTTGTACATATTTACATTATGTATTATTATTGAAAAAAATTATTTAATGAACATCTTTTCATTTGCAAATCATATCATGAAAGACAAAATGTTCTTGTACATATTTACATTATGTATTGGAAAAGGAAGTTACATCTTTTCCTCTGCCAATCACGTTAATGAAGGAAAGGTTGATATTGAAAAATAAATAAACAAATATGATGATGATACATTTTTTTTAATACTGTAATTTTGGGTTTTACCATCATATGAAAGACCAAATTGTTTTGTACAAAAGATATTTACATTAACATCATGTGTTATTGAAAAATAAAGTTATTTTCATTAACATCTTTTCTTTTCCAAATCATGCTATTGAAGAAAAAGCTCTTAGGTTATTATGATGATTTTTTTTTCAAACTATAATTTAGTTTAATTTTTACCATTTTATGGAAAACCAAACTGTTCTTGTACATTCTGATATTGATATTATATATTCTTGATCTGGTAGTTCTTCCGCTAAATAAAAACATTATAAACTTGGTATTCTATTTACATTAAGTATTAATTTTTATTACTCGAAGTCGAGGATTATGTAAAATGAAGAATCTTATTTTTTTTCATTTTTATTTAATGTTAGATTCTACGCATAGTTTAACGTGTGAATTTGAATTATAATTTTGAATATTTTATTTTATATTTTTTTATTAATTAGTAGTTTATTTAGATAATAATGAAAATTTGTTTTTTCATATGGTTGAAGAAAATTGATTAGGTTGATAGGTCTTTTCTTTTGAATGAGACCACTTTTTCTTTTGTCAACATATGTTTTGTGCACACGACACCTGTTGTTGTTCATTCGTGGGTAATGAAACCTGTTACGAATTAATAGATGAAACCATCATGGGTAATCGAATGAGTGGGTAATGGAGAGTAATGGAACGAACTAGATAATGGAACGAAAGGTGTAGTTATGCAGAGAGTCTGAATTAATTCTCTCATTATTCTTCACGACCTCCGCGCCTGGTATTTCGACTCCCACAACGAACAACTTCCACAAATAATGCCTAATCTTTCTGGAAGGGCTTTTGGTTACTTCCGGTTTTATGTACTGTGCGGCGTGATCCACCCATTCCAATTTCTCTCCCACCTGCAGCTAGACACCACAGGCTTCTGCTCAAGGATATTCAGTTCACCCATCAAACAACAGGTATGTCTCGATTGGTAATTCCAATATTACAATTCATGCTGCAACCATGACCTCTGCAACCCAATGTTATTACTAAGTTCATTAATTTTCTCAGAGGATAAAGAACCCTGAAACTCAGGGCTGTTTTTCGCTGCACCCATGACATTTGCAACCCAATCTTATTATTATGACCATTAACACTATTACCATAGAAAGTAGCCTTTTTTCCATTTACCATCATTGCTGAAATGGTAAAGAAATGAAACTCTGACAACAATATGATCCACAAATCAGAACCCTAAGTAGGCACTTATAGGGTTTTATCTAATCGTTATTCCATTTACCAGATAGCTCACACCAGCATATTGTGTTGAAACAAACCCTAGGATTTTTCATCCTCTATAGAGGGAACAATTTTGAGGCTATCTCTGAAGACATCTTTGCTATCGATGGGCATTTTCAATTTCACAAAAAAACACAGCATACCTCCTTAAGCCGATTTCTGGAATTCATAATCCTTTCATGAAAGTCATCGCAGGTATGTGTCGACTGGTAATTTCATTCCCGACATTCCAATTGCACTGGTAAGTGCCCCATAGGTTAGTACGCACAACACAATCATCGATTCAAGGGATCACAAGAGAAAAACTACCCTATACAAGGGTTTGCTATATACCTTACAAAGCAATCACAGGAGATGTCAGGAACTCCTCATCCCCATCTCTGAAAACTCTCATATGGAGAGAGCCTGGATGTCTTCTGCAAGCTTGTTGTACTCAGATGTTATGAAAGTATATTTCTGAAAATCTGGTTTTAAATGGCTTGTCCATAAAGCTTTCAAACACTCATTCCCACTGATGCACATGAGACATGGATATGCTTAATGAACTATTTTATCCTGATAATATCAAAAAATAATGTCTCAAATCAATACTTATCTATCTTCTGGATCGCCTCAACCAGTTCAAAACTAAAATGGAGTATCCATAGATTTTGATGTCTCCAACTCTTCCTTCTAGAGCTATTGCCATCAAATTGTAGATCTCTTTGATCCCTAAAAGTTGTATACCTCTGTCTCCACATCGATTGGGAGATTTTGTAGTTGCCCTGTCAAAATATTTAACTAGGTGATTTTTTAATATTTTTGCAATAATTTTTTTGGGGGGATTTTATTAGAAATCTGATTTTTTGGAGATTTTATTTTAAATCTGATTTCAAATCAAGAAAATTATAAAATCATAATGTTAAATTGTTGAGTTTACAAAATACCAATATCTCAAAAATTTTCTGAATGTTGTAATCATTTTTACATTCAAAATGCAATTTAAACTAAAGAAATATATAAATTATGTAACCAAATTCCGACTTAAAGAACTAAAAAGATCACCTCATTAAGCTAGGTCTAAGGCATAGGACATTTTGTGAATGCTCCATCACAATACCTATAAGACTTGGTGTTTCCATCCCTGGGTCTACAAATGATCTACGTTTCTCCATTTTTTTTTGGTTGGATAAACTCCTTTGTGTTTAGTAGAAGTCTTGAATGGTGATATGTCCGTTAATTTAGATACACTCCTTTCAGTTTGGCAGAAGTCTTGAATGGTGATATCTCTGTTGGAAGTATTGAATGGTGAGATCTTTGTTTTCAGTTTTATAGGTAGATATGGATAGCTGATCAAATTTCAATTTCAGATGGTAATATCCCAAAATAGGGAAGATCTACAATGTTAGGAATATCTTATAATATTCCCAAATTGGAGACCTAGCAATATGAAAACACAACAATGGAGTAGCAGTGATAAATAAACTCATAGAATGTGATAAAGATTCATAGCCATCTTATTAAGTTATAGCAGCAACAAATGTATACAAGATCTTGAGGAAAATGTTATTCAAGGTAGGCAATGATCAGCCTCAAGAAACAAGTACATAAATCATGACAAAACACTGCTGCACAAGTGTGCACAAGCTATGACTGCGCAATTTTATAAGAGAAATTGCATGCTAACATATGTCAAATACATATATATACAAATGTATGGCCCATACAACATTGGGAGTGAATATCTCAGCTCCCAAAGACTACCTCAAGTCAATCCTGGAAGGATTGGCTGGAATATACAAAATCTGCAAAATGTCGGAGTTGCAGGGTAGCAGCTGCAACTCAGAAACTGGAAATGAATGGAGGAAGTTGAAGATGCTACATCAGATAAAACACCTCCTCCAATGGATCTTCTAAGTGAAAGGTTGATCCTATCACTGAAGATCTCACCCTCTCAACAATCTGCAAAACCCCTACTGCAAATGATCACTGGAAATTACACAGTCTCTAGTGGATATTGCGCTGTAGGAGCAAGGGAATGTGTTGGCCCAATGCCAAGATCTACAATAAGCTCTGAAACCTTCCTCACTAACCTTCCAAAGGAATGGAATATCCCTCCTCTGAAAATCAGCTCCGGAAATGGTGTTGAGGACCTCCACTGCAACACAACGTTATACTTGAGCAGAAATAACGCTATAGATGAAGGAGGTGGCTTGGCCTTGATCTGGAGTGTGGAGAATGAAGTACAAGATCCTTCAAGAGGCCTATCTTGGAAGGAGAAGGATTCCTAAACATGAGATCCTTGTGCTAAGCAGCACTGCAATTCTGCTAAACAGTAGAGACTGCACAAAGTCTAAACAGACCAAGAAATCAATAATACATAACATGAGAAACAATGGCTTCCTTGCCCTCCTTTTAAACAAGTGAGAACTCTCTTCCCATGGGTCCCACTCCTTAGGGTTTCCTCTACCAAGGAAAATTCCTCCCATTCACACTGCGTTGTCTCTCCAAGTGGTCTCCACCTCTTATCCCTGAGTTATTGACTTGGTCAAAATTGACCTTGTCCTCATGCAAATGTCCCCTTTCATACTTGAGGGTATGAAATCCAACTCTTCTGAATATCCCTTTTCATATTATGAGGGATTTTATTCATTCTTCTGCAATGTATGGGCCTCCTTACCCATTTATTTACCTCCTATGTGTAAACAACAAAAATTTAATATTCCCTTTAGCTGTGTGCTAAAGTGGGAATATTACAGTCCTCCCCTCCCAAATGTTGCTTGTCCTCAAGCAACTGCAAAGTTAAAACTAAGGGGCCTTCTTGAGGCATGAGGTCTGATATGATTTGGGATCTACCATCCCCATATGAATCTCCCATCCCCAAGCAATCATCCAGACAAAGTGAGTTACCTCCCAACATGACAACTCCTGAAAATGCTCCTCCACCTTGAGCTCCGACAATGTAGGTGGGCTGAAAATATGATCTTGGTAGACAAAATAGTCTACCCCATGCTGTCCTCCTCTCCACTTAAGATAAGTGTAGATTTTCTGTTGATCCTGGGCTGCAATAATGTTTCCCTCAAGTGGCAAGAAGGAAATGGGACCCTCAAAGATCTCCTCTCCAACATTATGAATCATGTTGGCCTAAATATTCCCATATATGATGAGTTGGAAATCATCATCATATGGCATCATATCCATCATATGGCTCACCTCATAAAGAAACAAATGTGTTGCTATGGTGGCCATACCATTTCCCATGCTCCCCTTAGAACATGTAGTGCAAAGAGTGTGAGGAATTTCTCCCTCAAAGGACACATCCATCCAATGTGTCTCTCCCCCAATTATGCTCCCAAGAAAAGCAATAGCAATAGAGCTAAAGGGAACCATAATGATAATCATGCTTGTTTCCATATGAAGTAATGGAGAAGGACAATGGTCCCTCAAATGCAACCAACGTAGCTTGACCCTAAACTGCAATAGAGAATGACAAAGAGTGTGGCTTCTCAACCACCTGCTTACTGCCCCATTCTCCTCATGTGTTTGGAGAAAGTGTAATATCCCTGTTTAGGGTGGGCCCTACCACGTGTCTGGCATCTGTGTAATGAGGGGTTATTTAGTCGCCGCCCTCAAATGCTCCGGTGGGCCTTAAGACCCCACCCTTAACACCCTAGGATGTCGCCCTCACTAACAGTCCGGGCTTTTGGTGTAGTGGTTGGGCCTTTGTGGTATCAGAGCCGAGGTATCGATACAAAGCATACAACCAGATACAAATTCTATAAAGTGAACCGATAATACAAAGCATACAATAAGATACACAAAATGCTATAATTGAGACATCAGAAGCAAATACACATGAAATAGAGAATCTTGAGCCATTTTATTATGCGAGAAATAGAAAGGAGTACGAGGCGATCGAGTGATGGCACCTCGACTTGCACCGGAAAGTGTGGGAATATTATCGAATATCGATGGAAGGGTTACTCTCTACCTACTGCGTCCAAGCTATTACTTAACAGAGAAAACGTCGCGCTACTTTGCTACTATTTGGAACAGATGAGTAGTTTGGGCTGCTCCCCTACTGAAAAAGAAAGAGCTAAAACTCTGGAATATACCTCTACTGCAATACCCATAAATCCTAGAAAGGTATTTACAGCAAATGAATGACCCAGAAAATACCTCCCTTGAGGCTATGCTATCCTCCCAGGGGCCACTGCCCGATCTTGAATGAAATCCTCTCCAAAATATGAGACTCCCCTCTGCCAAAAGCCTCCAATAAGCAAGGGCTTTCCCCTTGCTCAATCCTCTAGCCAAAATCCTCCAAAATAGTGCCACTCCGGAGCTCCCTCAAGATGGACTGCATCCTCCCTCTCAAGACTACGCAGTCTCTATGGCTCTGCTCCTCCCATGTCCTTCTATATATCAATATATCATCGAAGAAGACCAGCACAAACTTCCTCAGGTGAATGCGGAAGATGTGGTTCATGCACGACTAGAAGGTGGCCAGTGCATTGGTTAGCCCAAAGGGCATCACCAAGAACTCAAAATGGCCATAATGGCACCTAAAAGCGGTCTTAGGAATGTCCTGTTCCCTCACGTGAATCTGGTGGTACTCCGATCTCAAATCAATCTTTGAGAAGAACTATGCCCCTCTCAACTCATCCATCAACTCGTCAATCTGTGGTATAGGGTACCTGTTCTTCATGGTTTTCTTGTTCAAAGCCCTGTAATCATTGCACATCCGCAATGTGTCATCCTTCTTCTTCACCAACACTACTGAAGAAGCGAAAGGACTGGTGCTGGGCCGTATGTGTCCAAGAGCCAACAGCTCACAGATAGCCTGCTCAATCTCGTCCCGATAGGCCTTGGGGTGCTTATAGGGTGTGGTAATAACGACCTGAATGCCCTGCTCTAGCTCAATAGTATGCTCAAATCCCCAATTTGGTGGCTGACCTGGTGGTATCTCCCCAAACACCGGAGTTTAATGACCATCTTAAAGAGTTATAGGTCATCCAAAGCACCATGATCTAAAATGGTCTCTTATACTTATCTTTAAAAGAAGATTACGTAATACATATTAAAATGTATAGCTTGTATAGAAAAACTAAATGTTATTCATATTCATATAAAAAAAAAAATATAAATTCATAATGTCAATCTTCTCCAACTCCCTTAGTGTCTGGTCTTTGACACTACGACACAGGCATGTCAGGAATGGAGCGTTACGAGTGGTGCTCTTATAAATGGATCTGGATATCTTGTGTGCCAGAATTGAGGTTTCCTGTGGGTCCCCCTCGATCTCTTGAATTGTGACAATCGCCTTAGCCAATAGACATTTCAGTGTCGAGTAGATACCGATAGACTGTTGAAAAATAGATAGTCTACTATGAGTATAATTGGATCCATATCTTCCTCAACAAGGTCTTCTTCAACTTTAGTCCTGACATCCTATTCCCACCTAGAAATCAAATAAGGGATGTGGTGGGTATTCTATCTTCGATGGCATGAAACATGTTCTCCTACCAATTTCTTTTTTTAGACTTGTCCTCTTCTATTTGTGCTTTAGCTTTCTCTTTGTATTTGCCTTCCTTTCTGCAGAAGCCCAGCTTTAACCATTTTCCTTGAACCGGTCTCTCCCAGCAGGAGATAGTTCACACAGCTCCACACCACGCAATCTTGACTCGACGTGCGATAGCTGCGGAGTTAATTCTTGGAAGACCCATGCGAGCCGACACCAAGGGGTTGTTAGATCTCGTGCTGATCCCACTACCTTCTTCCTTGTGCTTTCTATGATGCTTGCTTCTTCATCATTACCTCCAAAAATCGGCGGAGGGATAGCTCGCCTTCGTCATGCTTCCAAAAATAAATGAGAGGATAACTTTACAACTAAAGTGTCAAAACAAAATCCTTGAAAATAATAGTAAATAACATATTTACCATGAGTTATTCCCCAACATAGCTTATGCAAGCCTTTGCATTAAAAATATAATTACCAGGAGTTACTTCTTGCCAATATATATGTTTTCCTCAACATTTATGTAGGAGTAAAACTGTAAACATGTAGACTTACTACCTGAGTAAACAATTAATTCATTCATTTCACATCTTACTTTATTAGTTCCTACTAAGGAAAAACTATAGGATTCTATTGGCTTATTGACCACTATTAATTTAGCATTGATACATATAAGATATAATTTTTTATACAAATTTTTCCATAGCTCAACTTATAATGTTTAATTTTGAAAAATAAATATTCAGCTTTCAATATTATTAAAAAAATTACTTTGAAACATTGGTGGACCATCTAAAGAGGCTTATTCGAGCCATTGGAAAAAATAATGCTATGTGGATATCTTTACATTTCCTCACATATTTTTATGTAATTGATGGATATAGTTGGAACATTCATGCAAGATTTTTAGATATTTGTGTAGTGATTTTTAATTCTTAAGCTTTGGAGGACAAAATAAAATCCTTGAAAATAGCTCATATATTTGTAAAGAGTTACTTTCCAATAGAGGTAAAAATGTAAATGTGTAAACTTATTAGAAGTTATTGCCCACCAAAATTTATGCACCTGTGCCTAAACAAGAAATTAGTCTATCCACTTCACATCTCAATTTATTATTTCTTGCCAAAGCAAGACTATAGGATTTGATTTACCTTTTGAACATTATTAATTTAGCATTAACCAATATAAGTTATCAATTTTATGTAAGTTTTCCAAAACATACTTACTAACACTAAGCTGCCCTCCAACACTTATTTAAAATGTATTTTTAAATATATAAATAAATTTAACATCTTGAAAAACTTCTAAAATACTTTATACATCTAAAATTTACCATTAAAAAAACATGCCGAGCAAAATTGATAAAAAAAACAAAACAACTAATAATTAAACTATGGCTCATCTAAAGTAATTTATATTTTCCATTTGGATTATAATCATTATTTATAAATCTAAAATACAAAATAAAGAGAAGCCAATACTGTGATATTTTATTAAAATTATAAATGCAAGGACTTCAAACGTTTTTGCAACTGGTCCACTATTCCCTCACCCCATTGTAGGTGGGGACAGTTAGCTGCATTAAGCGTCTCTAACAAACCCAAATTTTCAACATTTGAGAGCTCTTCTAACGCATTGCAAAAAGAGACTGAAAGGATTCGGAGCTCTGTTAGCTGCCCCAGCCCTTGTAGTCTTTTGAGGTTGGAACATTTATCAGCCCAAAACTCCTCCAAAGATACCAACGCTTCAAGACTGGGGAAGTCTTCAACTTTTAAGCACTTTCTGATGTCTAGTTTTTGAAGTTTTGTAAGATTGCAAATTCCTTCTATTTTCCTCAGCTGAGGACATGTAAATATTTCCAACTTTATTAGTGTTGGTGGCAGTGCTCCAACCTGCACCAGATTATCACAATAACTGATGTCGAGATGTTTAAGGTTGGGGCAGACACCTTCACCAAAGGTAATATGCGATATTTTTGTATGATATATCTGGAAGTCTTCCAGCCTGTACATGCACTGCTGTTGCCAATTGTCAATGGAGGAATCTAACCTGCTCAACTCTTTTCTGCCCGTTGGATCTGTCAAAGTTTTTCTTTCTCCTTCCACCAGCTTTTTCAACGGCAACTCTAGTAATGGACAATTAGATACCATAAAGTTGACGAGATTGTTCAGTTTGACTAATTCTGGCGGTAAAGACTGTATTCCACAGCGTCTTATCCAAAGCTTTGAGAGCTGACTCAACTGTCCCAACGAATTGGGCAACAATTTCAATTCTGGACAATTATCTAGCCACAACTCTTTCAAGCTGCCTAGGAGACCCAAAGAATTTGGCAGCGTTCCTAATAAATGACTTCCCAAAAATGACTTCCCAAATAAAGAATTTCCAAGTTGCTTAGGTTTCCGATGTCCCCAGGCAATTCTTTTACAGTTGTATCCAACAGAGCCAATACCTTCAAGGACCGTTGATGTGCGACTCGGGGAGGCAATACCTGCACTTTGTAACACTGTGAAAGATCTAAATGTTCAAGCGTGCTTATATTTCCAAATGTCTCCATGGACATGGTCATATTATGGCAACCTTCCATATTCAGATGTTTAAGTCGAATTAAATTCCCGAAGGAATTGGGAAGCGCTTGCAAACTCTGGCAATGATAGAGATCGAGGTGTTGGAGATTTGCTAAATACCCGAAAGAATTAGGAAGCGACTCCATATCTGGGCACCTTAGGCATAGGCATTTCAAGGAACGCAGACGACACAATTCTTCTGGCAAAGCTTTGAGATGAATCAACTCTGGTACATAATCCACCACAATCTTTTCAATATGCTTCAGCTGCCCAATGGACTTTGGAAGCATTAAAAGAGGAGCATAAATAGTTAACTCTCGCAACTCCAGTGGTGCCTGCAACGCAATGTTCGTATTTCAACAATAAATAAGAAAAAGATACGGGTTAATTTATAAAACCCTTCAAACGCGTTCCAGGGCATGTCAATAGAAACAATAATCTACCATAACATAGAAAACCAAAGAAAAAAGAAAAAAGAACAAATACAGAATCAGCTTTAGTTTTAACCTGAGATTCTGCTCCCCAAAGTGTATTCAATTTATTTCCCACCACTTCTAAAACTCTTAAATTCTTCATCGGAATGAACGCAGGCAGGCAAGAGTAAGGACAGTTGTTCCAGCGAATCCATATCAGATTTGGCGACTCAACCCTTCTCAATATGCTTTCTAAATGACCATCTTCAGTTGCAACAAGTTGTAACTTCCTGAAAGAATTTGGTACTGTACTGTCGATCAGCATCCTCACGGAGTTTTTGAACACCACATGACACCAACTTTTAAACCATGGCCATTCTTCTGTTGATTTTGCAATGCGGCGGTAATCAACGAGGGAAGCCACCGTGGTAATTCCGCGCATCTCGGTTATTCCCTGTATATTTTATTTAGAACAAACAACAAAAAGATAAAACACAGTAATAAGATTGACCAAACAACAAAAAGATAAAACACAGTAATAAGATTGACCAAACAACAAAAAGATAAAACACAGTAATAAGATTTCTCTTTTGTTTCTGTAGATAAATAAGCTTCAAAGTTGTTTGAATAATGCGAACACTTACACACGATTGCTGCCACAAACCATCAATGTCCCTGTTCCATTGCCAGAGGCGACCGGGAGTACTGTTTTCTTGATCTGCGATATTTCTACCCAGGTCTCTGAGGTGGTCATGCATTTTTAACTTGTTATTTTCTATGTCCACCTCGATAAGGCACTTGCTTTCTAGATTTAAAAGGCCCACCCATCCGTTCCAACCAGATCCATCCCATATTCTTATCGCCATATCCATGTCCTCTCCAATGAAATAACACGCAATATCTAAGAATATTTGTCTTTCCTCTTCCTCTAGTGCATCGTAACTTATTTTAAGCCTTTCCTTAATCTCATGAGGAAGTTTTATTTGGCCAAGTTTATCCAATTGGCCTACCCAATATTGGTCATTCTTTCCATAAAGAAGTGCCCCAAACACTTTCAAAGATAGAGGCAATCCATCGCAGGCCTTGCAAAATTCATCTACAAGATACTTGAATGCTGGCGGTGGATAAGGTTGCAAGAAGGCATGCGAGCAGAAAAGCTGCTGGGAGCGTTGTGGATCAAGGCCTGTTAATTTATAGATTGACGAGTTTGATATTCCTGAGCTTGTGAGAACATCCTTGTAGCGAGAGGTAACCAATATTAAGCTATCCGAATGAAGGACGGTCTTTATTGGCAATAACGCATCCAACTGATGCACATTATCTACATCATCGAAAACTAATAGAGCGTGCAAAGATGAAAGATATCTTCTAAGTATTTCTATGCCTTCACCGATGCTATCTATTTGGTCATTCCTCTGAGTCAAACCCATAAGAAGTTTGCTCTGCAAGGAATTTAAAGAGCTTAGACGTGAAGTCTCTCTGCAATCAAATAAGAAATAAGATTTGTTGAAATTGCAGCTCCTCCTGTTGAAGAGTTCTTTGGCCAGCGTTGTTTTGCCTACTCCACCCAAGCCAACAATCCCCATGACCTGAGCGGCACTCTTCTGCTTCTGCAATAACATAGTCGCTTCAAATTCTTCTACCTTTTCCTCTAGTCCAGTTGGATATGTGGCCACATACAAGGCTGGTTTGGCCACATTCAAGGCTATTTTTCTGCACTCTTTTAGCACACAGTGCACCACGTTTTCCAACAGCTTGCCCTCGTCACTGTAAATTCACGACAAAACAATCAAGTATTAGCTGTATATATGAATAGAAGTTAGACTAATAAAACTGCCAAGAAGAGTTAAGAGCTCCAACCCATTGTAGGTCTCCAGTTCGAAACCGATTATGGAGGAGACGTGAGAGAGCGCTTTTCTCCAATTTTCAAGTGTTTGACGATCGTATCTCCCTGTCTGCTCATGATTTCTAAGTGCTTCAGCATACAGTGCATATTTATCTTTAGATCGAAGCTCAGAAGGCTTCACGTTATAAAAAATGGGAACAATGGTAGCCCCAGACTCGCACACGAACACGAGTTCATCGAGACACCATCTTGACTCAGCATATCGAGGTGAGAAAATGGCGATCTGCACGTAGGCGGTTCTGATGGCAGCTTCAATTTGAGGAGACAAAAATCCTCCTGCTTGCAATACCTCTCTGTCGAGGAAAGGTTGCAATCCTTGTGAGAGCAGGCGATAGTAAAGATGGCTAGCGAAGGTGTTTTTCACGTCTGGTCCACGGTGATTGATGAACACATCATAGCGGTATGGGTATTTAACGGAAGGGGAAGAGATATATAATGTGGGTTTAGGGGTGGTGGATGTTTGTGCCATTGAAATGAAATAGCAATAAAGACAAAGACGATGAGATCGACTGGCAGTTCAGGATTGATAGTTCAGGAGTGAAGGTGAAGCTGAAAGAAGACTAGATAATTCGGTTGGTTAGGACTCAAAATGAAGGACGAAGGGAGACTATATATTGGCGACCTCGAGATCGGTTGGTTGGTGAGAACTAATATGGAAGTAGATTCCCTGTCTGGGTAGGTCAACAGTCAATATGAATGTCGAGTCGATATTATGGACCGAAGATGAAAATCGACGCCATATTTTAGGAGCGAAGAATTTGACCTTGATTTTTATGGAGAGTCATCTCAAGTTTTGGTGACCGTATTTTAGGAGCGAAGAATTTGACCTTGAGTTTTATGGAGAGTCATCTTAGGTTTTGATGATTTCGATATTTAGGACGAAAGCGAATAGCTATTTCAATACGCACAACATACGCTTTCGTCTCATCATGATATTTGCAGGTCGTTGGAAGGCGAAAGTAACTTAAAGTGAGATTCCTTCCGTAACTTAAACTAAGGTTAATTTTCCTCCAACCGCGTCAGAAGATTATTCCAACTTCCTCTACTCATTACTTTTCCTCGTACCGCGTCACGAGATTATTCCCCTTCGAAGACTTCCACCCTGTACTGCACGACTTTGTGGATATTCCGTCCATCACATTTGTTTCCAGCGGTTAAGAAGAGTCCTTTGGTATTCCTTCCTCCAACATCTCGACCCTTGTTTTAGTGGTGCCAAAGAATAATACAAATTGTGTTCACATTTTCATGATTGAAATACGTAGTGGCAAAGATGAAGCATCATACAATTTATATTAATAGTTTTATGATGGAAATATGGTGTGGGTATCTAACATTCATATATGTACACTCGTATCACTACTCCATCCAAAGCCTCGCCTACTACATCCAAATATGTACCCTCACTAGTATATAATAATAAATATAATTATGTATTTTCCCTTCACTAAACTAAATAATTCAAATTGCATGCATGAATAGGTCTATTTTTAGTAAATTGAATAGTTCATTGATAGATCAATGAGTCAAAAACAGATATAACTACACAATTTAACTCCTACTAACTCTATTCATGACTATATCTCAGGTAACTGAGCTTCACTAAAAATAACTCCACTAAACTAATAAATCTTAGCAATCAACTCATGAAAAACTCTACTTCTTACCAAAAAAATCTAATTAATTGACTTAACTAAGTGACTTGGCCATGTCACTCGTGCTAACTACAACTCAATTCATCGTGCTAATGTGGAAATTCGAATTTATCCATTTGACTAAGGTCAAACAAAACAAACAAAGCCTTTTCTTGCTACAATTTTACAAATAGAATGGAATCCATTTCGTTCTAGTGGTCCAATTATAACATAACCTGATAGCCAACTAGGTGTTAGATATGATCCATTCAACCCTCAATGTGAGTTACAACTTGAACCTTCTAGAGTATTTTTCATATTCCTCAGATGGATAACCCCTTTTCCATGAGTAATAGGGGCTGACATGGCATTATCTCAAATTATGGTCTTTAATCATGATAGGTCAAATTCATGAGGCATAAATTTTTCATTCAAGCTCCAATTGATGTGATTCTTATACTATTGGAAATGTCTTCGAGTGTAGGAAAACATTGCAGGTTCCATGCTTAAGCAAGAAAATTTATCCCAAAAAAGCATCGTTTAGGGCCTCAAACTATCACTGAAAGGTTTCAAACCCCAATTCTCTAAACTAAATCCCACCAATAAAAGTTGCTCCTATAAGATAATTCCTTCAATTTTTCCACTCTCAAAACATTGATATGGATGAAAAATTATATAGTGATCCAATCCAAATCATAAAGTGTGAGAAAATCAATTTGTTCCTCCTACTCACAAGATTTACAAAATAATCTTAAAGGGTCAATGATCCTTGTCCTCCTTCCTCAAATTACTAAATCATGAGAAAGTAAATCCATTCCTCCTCAACATTCAAATTACTAAAGGTTTTTAAAATGTTAGGGTTTCTTCTCCTCCTCTCTCACATTACTGAAATGTGAAAAGGGGTCAATGCTCCTTCTCCTTCCCCATCACGACCAACAACTTCCCCCCTCCCCTCCCCTCCCCAATTTATTAAAGAGTAATAAAGTGAAGTTTCTTCTTCACCTCCTCACTTGAATTGATAAAGTGAAACAAAGCACCAATGATGCTTAACCTTCTCATTGAATTTAAAAAAGTGTGAGAAAGGGTAAATGCTCCTTCTCCTCATCACTCCAAATAAAAAACTGTGAGAAAGGGTGAATGCTCCTTCTCCTCATCACTCCAAATAAAAAAGTGTGAGAAAGGGTGGGTTCTCTTTCTCACACTTCTTCACAAGTAAAGTTTTGGAAAGTGTTGAGCCTCCCTCTCCTCCTACCTTGAATTGCTAAAATCTAAGAAAGGGAAAATGCTTCATATTTTCCTCACTCAAATAAAAATAAAAATTAAGAAATGAATATTTCTCCTTCTCATCCTCACTTTATTTTGGAAAAGAATATGAGAAAGAGTTTATGCTCGTTCTCCATGTAAAAATTCCTTTTAGATTCAAACTGCTATAACTTGTAATTTGCTAAAACAATAGACTTGAATCTACTCTAGAAATTGCGTAAACCAATTTAAAAGATCGTGAAATCTTCAAGAATACAAGAGAAAGAATTCAATCAACACATTACACAATGATTTGCAGAATGCTTCTAGACAAACTGAATACAGCCATTAACCAAATTTTGGCTTTCCCAAGTCCCTATTTCCTTTGCATTGTTCAATGGGGAATTAAGCCCCTATTTAATAGGAATTTTCCTCCATTGGATTTTGAAGTTCCTTTAGGTTCTTCCTCTGACTGCATGCACCATTTGTACAACTTGGATAATTATACAATTGATAGTACTCCAATTTGAACTGGGTAACTCTTAGATCACACATGCATGAGTTGTTTATGGTTGATTTATCAGTTAACTGGTTGATTATGAAGTACACACCCCACTACTTGACCTCCCACTAGTTCTGTAGTTGGGGCTTAGTTAAACAGGCCACAACTCATATTTGGAATTAATTGTTAAATCCCAAATTAAACTCGGCCGGATCTTAAAAATGCAGACACTCCCCCCCTTTATTCTAATTTAATTCATGGTAAAATTAAATTAGAATCTTTCTTGGTGCCAATTTCAACACTCACGCCTACTTAAATTACTAAATTGTGAAAAAATGAAGTTTAAAAAAGTGTGAGAAAATATTTACATTTCATATCCACCCACTTATACGTACAAAAGTATGAGAAATGGTGTGTGCCTCTTCTCCCCTTAATTGGTTTACTAAAGTTTGAGAAAGGGTTAGTGCTCCTTCTCCTCCATGTTGTAATAACAAAGCTTGAGAAAGGGTTGACACTCAATCTCATCCTCTCTCAACTTACTAAAATGCGAGAAAGCAAAATTTCTTCTTGATACTTTTATTAAATATGTATGAGAAGGGGCCAATGGACCAACTTGAATAAAAATTGTGTGAAGAAGAGCTAGTTATCCTTCTAATCTTCCATCAAATTATGTAAGTGTCAGGAAATAATGAAATAATGGTTCTCCTTATACTCCTCACTCAAATTACAAGTGTGAGAATGGGCTTGTAATCTTTCTCCTCCTCACTCAAATCTTAAGTGTGATAACAAGCTTGTACTCATTCTCTTCATCCCTAAAATTACTAAAATTTGAGAAAGTAAAAGTGTCAATTCTCCTCCTCACTTGACTTACAAAGGTATAATAAGGAGTTGGTAACCTTTCTTTTCCCCTCAAACTAACTTGATTTAGAATTTCTAGCGACTCATACAAGATTTTTCTCATTATAAGAGAAATGATAAAAGACTAAATAAAATTTACCCACAATATTTTTATTCTCAACATTTTCTCCTCCCTTCAAACTATAGAAGAAAAGATTTTATATGAAAAGAATGATGTAGGATCAATAAACCCTTTTCCATATCAATATTAATTAATGATTACTCTTCTCGGCATAGAAGATATTTCTATTTATAGCAAAGACAAAGGGTGAGAGCACCCTTCTCCTAATAATTTTTAATTTCATTTTTTCCAAACCTAATCACGTGGAGATTCTTTAAGGGAAAACAAGTTAGGATTGGCCTAAGTTTCCTCACATTTGTTGCCACTAAATCCACATCTCCAACTCTTTGAAGAGCTTTCTCAATGGCATAAAAATGGTGAAGCTTTTTCAATTGAATAAAAATGGTGAAAGGTTAGTTGTACATCTCCTCAAAATTTCTAGGTTGAAATATTTATCTAACTATACTAAAAATGTTTCTATAAGGTAATAATAAGATAAGGCCATGGGGCTTTCTCCACATAAATCTTCATTTATGAATACTCTCCCTCTAATACAAGATGTATGCATTTGTGGTATAATCTTCATTTATGACTACTCTCCCTCTAATACAAGATGTATACATTTGTGGTATAATAAATCAAAATTGATAATCTTCATTTATAACTACTCTCCCTCTAATACAAGATGTATGCATTTGTGGTATAATAAATCAAAATTGATAAATACTTTATTTGATAATTTTTACTTAAACAATCATAGAAGAGATTTTACTAAAAGTTTTTCTACTAATATTTCTATTATTAAATATATTATTTAATATTAAATTATATTAAATATATATATATTAATGAACCTCTTTTCTTTTACGAATCATGTTATTGAAGAAAAGAGTTATTATGATGAAGATAATTTTTTTTAAACTATAAAAATGACCTTTATCATCTTATGAAAGACCAAATATTCTTGTACATATTTACATTATGTATTGGAAAAGGAAGTTACATCTTTTCCTCTGCCAATCACGTTAATGAAGGAAAGGTTGATATTGAAAAATAAATAAACAAATATGATGATGATACATTTTTTTTAATATTTTTATGAATTTGGGTTTTGCCATCATACGGTTCAAGGTTAACTGAGTGATACCAAAGATATTTACACTAGCACAACCACATTAGTAAAAACTAATGTGGTTGATATACGCCGATAGGCGTATATAAAATAGATTTACAACCACATTTACCAATGTGGTTGATATACGCCGATAGGCCTATATCCACTACCCATCACATTAATTTATATATCAATAAATAAATATTATATATAATAAATTTATTATATTAACTTGAAAAATATATATTATATATTAATAAAAATATTAATATATTAAATATATTAATTATGATTAAAATCACAAAAATATTTTATATATATTAATAATATTATAAAAATATTAATAATATATATTAAAAATATTAACTATATACATACTATAAATTAACTTGAAATATATATAATATATATTAATATAAAAAAGATATTAATAATATATAATAAATTAATATCATAGATGGTTATATTATTAATAAAGCAAAAGAACTAATAATAATAAATAAATATTATATATAATAAATTTATTATATTCACTTGAAAAATATATATTATATATTAATAAGAATATTAATATGTTAAATATATTAATTATGATTAAAATCACAGAAATATATATAATATATATAATATATATTAATATAAAAAAAAATATTAATAATATATAATAAATTAATATATCATAGATAGTTATATTATTAATAAAGCAAAAGAACTAATAATATATTAATAATATATATTATATCATAGTTGGTTATATTATTATTATTAGAATAATATAAATATTAGAATATTTATTTATAATGATTTTTAGTAATATTATAATATTATTAATATTATTAAATAAATATTATAAAATTATAATATTATTAATATATATTATTAATAATATATATTAATAATATTATAATATTACAAATAATCATTATTAATAAATATTTGAATATTTATTAATAATGATTATTTGTAATATTATAATATTATTAATATATACAAAAATATTTTATATATATTTTTAATATTGTAATAAGTATTAATATTATATATAAAAAATATTTATTAATATATTAATAATATTAGCTATATACATACTATAAATTAACTTGAAATATATATAGTATATATTAATAATATTTATTAATATAAAAATAATAAAAATAATATTTAATATTTTAATATTTATTTATATATTAATATCATAGATGGTTATATTATTAATAAACTAAAAAAACTAATAAACCCAAGGGTTTAATATTATAAACCAAAGCAAGTGGTGAACCCAAGGGAAAATCATTACCCAAAAAATTATAAACCAAAGGAATTGGTGAACCCAAGGGAATTGATTTAAACATTGAGGCAATTGTTGTCGCAATGTGACGTTGGGCCAAGTATGACCATGGTTGGCCATGGGTGATTTTCATATTGATACAATGTTTGTCAGAATGTGACATTTGATCATGGATGACATTGATCGATTATTCATATTATAAACCAAAAAAACTAATAAACCAAAGGGTTTAATATTATAAACCAAAGCAAGTGGTGAACCCAAGGGAAAATCATTACCCAAAAAATTATAAACCAAAGGAATTGGTGAACCCAATGGAATTGATTTAAACATTGAGACAATTGTTGTCGCAATGCGACATTGGGCGAAGTATGACCATGGTTGGCCGTGGGTGATTTTCATATTGATACAATGTTTGTCGAGAATGTGACGATCAAAGGATGACATTAATCGATTATTCATATTATAAGCGAAAAACTAATAAACCCGAGGTTAATATTATAAACCAAAGCAATTAGTGAACAAGGGAAAATCCTTACCAAAAATTTATAAACCAAAGTGATAGACAGGAATTGATTTAAACATTGAGACAATTGTTATTAAAGCGATCACGGCGTTGGGCAAAAATGTATGACCATGGTTAGCGTGATGGATCCTATATTGATCTGATCTGAGAATGTGACATTTGATCATGGATGACATTGATCGATTATTCATATTATAAACCAAAAAAACTAATAAACCCAAGGGTTTAATATTATAAACCAAAGCAAGTGGTGAACCCAAGGGAAAATCATTACCAAAAAAATTATAAACCAAAGGAATTGGTGAACCCAAGGGAATTGATTTAAACATTGAGACAATTGTTGTCACAATGCGACGTTGGGCCAAGTATGACCATGGTTGGCCATGGGTGATTTTCATATTGATACAATGTTTGTCAGAATGTGACATTTGATAATGGATGACATTGATCGATTATTCATATTATGGTCTGTTTGTAGGTAGACGAGGAAAATCCTTACCCAAAAAATTATAAACCAAAGGAATTGGTGAACCCAAGGGAATTGATTTAAACAGTGAGACAATTGTTGGCGCAATGCGACGTTGGGCCGAGTATGACCAGGGTTGGCCATGGGTGATTTTCATATTGATACAATGTTTGTCAGAATGTGACATTTGATCATGGATGACATTGATCGATTATTCATATTATAAACCAAAAAAACTAATAAACCGCAGGGTTTAATATTATAAACAAAAGGAAGCGGTGAACCCAAGGGAAAATCCTTACCCAAAAAATTATAAACCAAAGGAATTGATGAACCCAAGGGAATTGATTTAAACATTGAGACAATTGTTGTCGCAATGCGACGTTGGGCCAAGTATGACCATGGTTGGCCATGGGTGATTTTCATATTGATACAATGTTTGTCAGAATGTGACTTACATTTGATCGAGATGACATTAATGGAATTATTCATATTATAAGCGAAAAAACTAACAAACGAAGAGGTTAAATATTATAAACAAGGAATACTATTACCCAAAATTATAAACCAATTGATATGGTGAACTGGTGGTACAACATTGAAGACGATTGTTATGCGCCAACATTGACGTGGGAGCGAAGTATTGATACCATGGTTGGGCATGGGTGATTTTCATATTGATACAATGTTTCTCGCCATTTGTCGGTACAGTCATGGATGGCATTGATGTTCGTCATATTATAAACCAAAAAAACTAATAAACTGAGGGTTTAATATTATTTATAAACAAGGAATTGGTGAACAAGGGAAAACCAGTACCCGACAAATTATAAACAAGGGTGAGTGAACCAAAGAATTGATTTAAACATTTAGACAATTGTTGTCACAATGCGACGTTGGGCCAAGTATGACCATGGTTGGGCATGGGTGATTTTCATATTGACACAATGTTTGTGAGAATGTCACATTTGATCATGGATGACATTGATCAATTATTCATATTATAAACCAAAAAAACTAATAAACCCAAGGGTTTAATATTATAAACCAAAGGAATTGGTGAACCCAAGCGAAAATAATTACCCAAAAAATTATAAAATAAGGAATTGGTAGATAGAGGATTTGATTTAAACATTGAGACAATTGTTGTCGCAATGCGACGTTTGGCCAAGTATGACCATGGTTGGCCAAGGGTGATTTTCATATTGATACAATGTTTGTCAGAATGTGACATTTGATCATGGATGACATTGATCGATTATTCATATTATAAACCAAAAAAACTAATAAACCCCAAGGGTTTAATATTATAAACCAAATGAATTGGTGAACCCAAGGGACAACCATTACCCAACAAATTATAAACCAAAAGGAATTGGTGAACCCAAGGGAATTGATTTAAACATTGAGGTTGCATTATTTATCCTGATGCGACATTGAATAATGACAAGGTTGGCCATGGTGATTTTCATATTGAGACAATCTTTGTCGCGGGAATGTGACATTTGATCATGGATGACATTGATCGATTATTCATGAAATATAAACCAAAAGAACTAGCCGGGTTTAATATTTTAAACCAAAGAATTGAGTGAACCGGAGGACAACATCACTTAACAAAATATAAACCAAAAGGAATTGGTAGACAAGAGATTAATTTAAACATTGTGAAGGGTATTTGTCCACGTCACGGCGTTAGACCCAACTATGGGGCTGAGGTTGGCCGCAGGAGGATTTCATATTGGAACAATATTTGTGAGATAATACATTTGATCATGGATGACATTGATCCATTATTCATATTGTAAACAAATTATGGCTTCAAAGGAATTGATTTAAACATTGAGACAATTATTTGTCCACCGTCTGACGTTGAATAGCAAGCTTATGACCATGGTTGGCCATGGGTGATTTTCATATAGAGACAATATTTTTCAGAATGTGACATTTGATCATGGATGAAATTGATCGATTATTCATATTATAAACCAAAAGAACTAATAAACCCAAGGGTTTAATATTATAAACCAAAGGAATTGGTGAACCCAAGGGACAACCATTACCCAACATATTATAAACCAAAAGGAATCGGTGAACCAAAGGGAATTGATTTAAACATTCAGACAATTGTTGTCCTGATAAGGTGGAACAACTATGACCATGGTTGGCCATGGGTGATTTTCATATTGAGACAATGTTTCTCATAATGTGTCATTTGATCATGGATGACATTGATCGATTATTCATATTATAAACCAAAAAAATACTAATAAACCCAAGTTTAATGTCATAAACCAAAGCAAGTGGTGAACTGAAGGGATCATTACCCAAAAATTATAAACCAAAAGAATTGGTGAACCGAAGGATTTGATTTTAAACATTGAGACAATTGTTGTATGCTTAATCGGCGTTGGGTAGAAATATGACCATAGTTTGTCATGAGTGATTCATATTGATACAATGTTTTTCAGAATGTGACATTTGATCATGGATGACATTGATCGATTATTCATATTATAAACCAAAAAAACTAATAAACCCAAGGGTTTAATATTATAAACCAAAGGAATAGGTGAACCCAAAGGACAACCATTACCCAAAAAATTATAAACCAAAGTAATTGGCGAACCCAAGGGAATTGATTTAAACATTGAGACAATTGTTGTCACAATGCGACATTGGACCAAGTATGACCAGGGTTGGCCATGGGTGATTTTCATATTGAGACAATATTTGTCAGAATGTGACATTTGATCATGGATGACATTGATCGATTATTCATATTATAAACCAAAAGAACTAATAAACCCAAGGGTTTAATATTATAAACTAAAGGAATTAGTGAACCCAAGGGACAACCATTACCCAAAAAATTATAAACCAAAGGAATTGGTGAACCCAAGAAAAATATTACCCAAGAAATTATAAACCAAAGGAATTGGTGAACCCAAGGGAATTGATTTAAACATTGAGACAATTGTTGTCACATTGTGACGCTGGACGAACTATGACCATGGTTGGCCATGGGTGGTTTTCATATCAACCATTAGGTTTATTTTATTGTTTATAATATTTATCTTAGGGTTTATATACTTTTTCTTTATAATACTAGTTGTTTGAGTTTAATATTATTCAACCATGGTCAACCATATTTTATCAAATCAATTGTGGTCAACCATGGTCAAACTTCGCATTGTGACAAAGATTGTCTCAATATGGAAATCAATCATCGTCTGAACCTTGGTCCAACGTCACAATATGACAAAGATTGTCTTAATATGATAATCATGGTTAATCATGGTCAAACATGGTCAAGAATTGTTAACCATGTTTTCTAAATTTAAACATGGTCAACCGCATTCAATCATGGTCAACCTTGTGTATGCATGGTCAACCATGTTTTATAGACTCAAACATGGTCAATCATTATCAACCTTGGTTATCCATGATCAATCTTGGTCAACAATGATTATACATTGACAACCATATTTTCTAAAGCCACACATGTTTTATTTTAAAATGATAATAATAATATTTTTTATAATAATAATTTTATTGTAATAGTTGTTTTTAATATTGTTTGTATAAGTTATATTTAATATTATTACGAAAATAATTTTTTATAAATTAGATTAATTAATTGAATTAATTATTCTATATTAAATTGAATCATTATTATTATGTTTAAATTATTAATTAATTAAATGTAACTAATAAATTGATCTAGATTATAAAGTAACTAATAACTCACATTATTAATAAAGAGAATAATAAATCTTAGGAATCAATTTTTTTTAAATAAAAATCGTTGATAAAGTCACATGATTATTAGTATTATAAACCAAGGGGAATAAACATAGTTTACCATGCTTTATTTAAACATTGAGACAATTGTTGTCACAATGCGACGTTGGACCAACTATGACCATGGTTGGCCATGCGTGATTTTCATATTGAGACAATATTTTTCAGAATGTGACATTTGATCATGGATGAGATTGATCGAGTATGGCTAACGCTAATTAACAAGGGGTTTCTAGGGTGAGAGGGATGACAATGGTTGACCAAGGATGACCATGCTTGAGTAAGGTTAACCATGGTTGATTATGGCTAAGTAAACTTCAGTATCATTTAACATAGGTGAGAATGAGACCACGGTTGACTATGGCTAAGTAAACTTCTCTATCATTTAACATAGGTGAGAATGAGACTATGTTGGAAATGTTTGGCCATAGTTGATTAAAATGATTAGAATGTAAATATTATTGGTATTACTTATTCATATTAATATTAATAATATTTCTATTAGCAATATTAATTTTAATATCAGTAATACTATTAGTGATATGGTTAAAATGAATACTTTTTTTTTTTGCCTCAATATTTTTTTTAATTTTAAATAAAAGAGAATTATAATTACTTAAACCATTATTATACTTATTTAGATATTATTATATTTGTTTATATATTATTTTAGATATCATTTTAATTATTATAATTATTAATTATAATTAAGGCTCACTATGGATTATTATGGTTTAAGAGGGTTAGCCATAGAGATTAAGGCTCACCATGGATTATTATGGTTTAAGAGGGTTACCCATGGATCTCTATGGCTAAGAAAAATTGCTTATTATTGAGCATTGGTGAGAATGAATGACATTTATTGAGTGTGTTGGAAATGTTTAACCATATTTAATTAAAATGATTAGCATGTAAATATTATTAATTATTAAAAGTAATCTTAATATTATTTATATTAAATTCATTAATGATAATATCATTAATATTTTTAATCATATTGTTAGAGTGAATGAAACTTTCAATTTATTTTTATTAATAATTATATTGTTAATTATTACAAAAGAAATATTATTATTCTTATTTATCAATATTAATGTTAATAACTTTTTTTTTAAGAATATTAATATTCTTAATAATATTAATATTACAATGTAGATAGTATTATCTTAATAATACTAAATATTAAAATATTAAAATTTTATACATTGACAACCATATTTTATAAAGCCACCCATGTTTTATTTGAAAATGATAATAATAATATTTTTTATAATAATAATTTTATTGTAATAGTTGTTTTAAAATGATAATAATAATATTTTTTATAATAATAATTATCTTAATAATACTAAATATTAAAATATTAAAATTTTATACATTGACAACCATATTTTATAAAGCAACACATGTTTTATTTTAAAATATAATAATAATATTTTTTATAATAATAATTTTATTTTTTATAATAATAATTTTATTGTAATAGTTGTTTTAAAATGATAATAATAATAATTATCTTAATAATACTAAATATTAAAATATTAAAATTTTATTTCATCGGCGTAATAAGGTTTTTCACTTAAAAAAAATCGGCCAACCCTCGAAGGCCACCTGGACAAAAGATGTCCGGTGGCATCTATTCATGTTCCACAACGGTCGGTCTGGGCAATATTGGACTTTTTGTGCGAAATACACTCAATATCGGACTTATTTCTATAAAATACACTCAATATCAACGAGAATTCAAAAAACTATATTGTCCTACATTAATCTTCATAAATCTATTTTAACAGACTTATCTCTGTGAATACACTCAAATAGATTCATTTCTATGAAATACACTCAATATCAACGAAGCTTCAAAAAAAATTATGGTCCTAGATCGACCTTCATAAATCTATTGTGAACCTGGATTTCAAAATTATGATTAATTTGGAGCTAGCGATTGACCTTACGTTACCGTTGCAATTCATTTAATGAATAAATATTCTGATTTAGTGTGTAGCCATTAATGAATAAATATTCATGCCATTTAAGTTTAGAATAGGAATCGTTTTAGAATAGGAATCTAGTGGTTGTAGAATAGGAATCGTTTTAAACGAAAATCAGTTACACGCCCATTAAAGCCGAGCGTTAACTTTGCAATAGTGATCCTCGACATGGCATCTAAATATGTAAAAATATACTGTGGGCCATGAAACCATTAACTTGTTTTAAAGCATGAAACAAACAGAAGGAATAGACAAATGCTCTGTACTTTCAGAGCGAATTCAGTTTCATCATTTTACAGGCAAGTCGCTTTCAATTTCACATTTGCTTACCATTTATATCTCCGATTATTTCAGCCTATCAAAAAAGCATTCACTCGACGGACGAGAAGACTGGTCATAGCAATGATGCTGATTATGCGCTAAACTCACTGCTTTTTAAATAATAATTGTCATATTATATCTCCCTAACGTAACTGTTGCCGTGTTTTGTAAGTGCTGAGGTTTCCTACATATGACCATACACAAATATTGTACATAGAAATTGAAATAAAATGGAAAACAAAGATGTTAATGCTCAGATAAAAGTAGTTAGCCTCAAATTATGGATGATACCCAAAAGAGTCTTTGGAGTGGGCAGACAGAAGGTGTAGTTACTGCATTTAAGAAGTGGTAGACATAGAATGGCATTACCATTATGAAATGTTAAGCTTATAAAGATATCCAAATCAATTACATTGAAATATAAAAGTGAACCACTTGAATAATTTGTTTGAAAAAGAAAAGATAATAAAAATTGCATTAAAAAATTAGACTCCGTGTTTGTGCAGGATTTTCTTTGCTGGCTACCTGTTTATCTATACCTGGGTTCGCTGCTTGGCCTACTTTATCTATGCCTCGTGGGTTCTATAGGGGTGCTTGGCCTCGTGGACATGATGATTAAAACACTTCATATCATATCATTCAAGACCGGATTTTGAGAGGCCTCAACATTTCGTTGTCTTCGTGATCCAGAATCTGCAAAAATGCAGACCGAAATCATATCAGTTAACGGTTTCCTCAGCAATCCAGAAATTCGGGTATAATGGAATGATTGATCTTTGAATAAAGAAAATCGGACTTACATGGCAGTGATAGACATAGCCTGGTTCAACACTGGCATTGAAGGGATAAGGTTGTTCAGAATCCAAAAGCGAAAACTGAACAAGAATGGTTGTCATATATCCGGGTTGCATCTTAAACACGTTCTTCCATCCACGTTCATACGCAGGAGCCGGCATGACTTTTCCTTTGGCATGTCATATTGCACGAGTCGATCTGAAAATATCACGCAGGAAAGATGTGAGGTGTTTGCAAAAGGAAGCATACATCTCGGTTTGGCCTGGTGTTTTCCAGGGACGAATTCCAAACAAGAACTGCAAAGCACGACCGTTCCGTTTGCTTTGGAGGCCTTCTGAACGCGCAAAAGCTCCAAAGCCACAGCTGCACTTGTCGACATAGCCTGAAAACTTGAAAAAGATCGAGAAAATCTCCACTGTAATCTACGTTATCTAAATTTCTGCCACTCCAGGAGATCAATTAAAGTACAGAATAAATGTAAAAAGTCCTGTTTCAGCGTCCTATAAGTCGATGCGCCTTCCATCAGCCGCTGGCAATGATGGGACCGACAGTTATAAGCCCGTGCCTCGCATGCGTTTCCAGATGGCTATGACAATGCCCACTTCACGTAACTGTTAAATTCCCCATATCCATTTCTATCGCCACATGTCTAATAGGAGACAAGCACAACTTGTAATCAGCAACTTATGTCAAACAACACGTCGAATAGAATGACTTGCTATTAAAACGCGTGCCCATCAACATGGTGGTTATGGGATGGGAGGATTTCTTAGTGGATAGGTGGCGGTCGATAAAGAAGTAGCGATAAATTTTAAACATGTTTTGTAAAATTTAATTTAAGTATGGTTTAAAGCCCTGATTTAGATATGCGGGAAGTTACCATTTTGAATTTCATCCATTGATTCAGCGACTGACAGAATATACACATCTTTCAATCTAGGCAGGTTCAGTTGAAAAGATTAATTATAATCACGAAAGGCCACCTCGACGGGGGATTCCGCCTATCGTATTAACATCATGTGTTATTGAAAAATAAAGTTATTTTCATTAACATCTTTTCTTTTCCAAATCATGCTATTGAAGAAAAAGCTCTTAGGTTATTATGATGATTTTTTTTTCAAACTATAATTTAGTTTAATTTTTACCATTTTATGGAAAACCAAACTGTTCTTGTACATTCTGATATTGATATTATATATTCTTGATCTGGTAGTTCTTCCGCTAAATAAAAACATTATAAACTTGGTATTCTATTTACATTAAGTATTAATTTTTATTACTCGAAGTCGAGGATTATGTAAAATGAAGAATCTTATTTTTTTTCATTTTTATTTAATGTTAGATTCTACGCATAGTTTAACGTGTGAATTTGAATTATAATTTTGAATATTTTATTTTATATTTTTTTATTAATTAGTAGTTTATTTAGATAATAATGAAAATTTGTTTTTTCATATGGTTGAAAAAAATTGATTAGGTTAATAGGTTTTTTCTTTTGAATGAGACCACTTTTTCTTTTGTCAACATATGTTTTGTGCACACGACACCTGTTGTTGTTCATTCGTGGGTAATGAAACCTGTTACGAATTAATAGATGAAACCATCATGGGTAATCGAATGAGTGGGTAATGGAGAGTAATGGAACGAACTAGATAATGGAACGAAAGGTGTAGTTATGCAGAGAGTCTGAATTAATTCTCTCATTATTCTTCACGACCTCCGCGCCTGGTATTTCGACTCCCACAACGAACAACTTCCACAAATAATGCCTAATCTTTCTGGAAGGGCTTTTGGTTACTTCCGGTTTTATGTACTGTGCGGCGTGATCCACCCATTCCAATTTCTCTCCCACCTGCAGCTAGACACCACAGGCTTCTGCTCAAGGATATTCAGTTCACCCATCAAACAACAGGTATGTCTCGATTGGTAATTCCAATATTACAATTCATGCTGCAACCATGACCTCTGCAACCCAATGTTATTACTAAGTTCATTAATTTTCTCAGAGGATAAAGAACCCTGAAACTCAGGGCTGTTTTTCGCTGCACCCATGACATTTGCAACCCAATCTTATTATTATGACCATTAACACTATTACCATAGAAAGTAGCCTTTTTTCCATTTACCATCATTGCTGAAATGGTAAAGAAATGAAACTCTGACAACAATATGATCCACAAATCAGAACCCTAAGTAGGCACTTCTAGGGTTTTATCTAATCGTTATTCCATTTACCAGATAGCTCACACCAGCATATTGTGTTGAAACAAACCCTAGGATTTTTCATCCTCTATAGAGGGAACAATTTTGAGGCTATCTCTGAAGAAATATTTGCTATCGATGGGCATTTTCAATTTCACAAAAAAACATAGCATACCTCCTTAAGCCGATTTCTGGAATTCATAATCCTTTCATGAAAGTCATCTCAGGTATGTGTCGACTGGTAATTTCATTCTCGGCATTCCAATTGCACTGGTAAGTGCCCCATAGGTTAGTACGCACAACACAATCATTGATTCAAGGGATCACAAGAGAAAAACTACCCTATACAAGGGTTTCCTATATACCTTACAAAGCAATCACAGGAGATGTCAGGAACTCCTCATCCCCATCTCTGAAAACTCTCATATGGAGAGAGCCTGGATCTCTTCTGCAAGCTTGTTGTACTCAGATGTTATGAAAGTATATTTCTGAAAATCTGGTTTTAAATGGCTTGTCCATAAAGCTTTCAAACACTCATTCCCACTGATGCACATGAGACATGGATATGCTTAATGAACTATTTTATCCTGATAATATCAAAAAATAATGTCTCAAATCAATACTTATCTATCTTCTGGATCGCCTCAACCAGTTCAAAACTAAAATGGAGTATCCATAGATTTTGATGTCTCCAACTCTTCCTTCTAGAGCTATTGCCATCAAATTGTAGATCTCTTTGATCCCTAAAAGTTGTATACCTCTGTCTCCACATCGATTGGGAGATTTTGTAGTTGCCCTGTCAAAATATTTAACTAGGTGATTTTTTAATATTTTTGCAATAATTTTTTTGGGGGGATTTTATTAGAAATCTGATTTTTTGGAGATTTAATTTTAAATCTGATTTGAAATCAAGAAAATTATAAAATCATAATTTTAAATTGTTGAGTTTACAAAATACCAATATCTCAAAAAAATTTTGAATTTTGTAATCATTTTTGCATTCAAAATGCAATTTAAACTAAAGAAATATATAAATTATGTAACCAAATTCCGACTGAAAGAACTAAAAAGATCACCTCATTAAGCTAGGTCTAAGGCACAGGAAATTTTTGTCAATGCTCCATCACAATACCTATAAGACTTGGTGTTTCCATCCCTGGGTCTACAACTGATCTACGTTTCTCCAATTTTTTTTTGTTGGATAAACTCCTTTGCGTTTAGTAGAAGTATTGAATGGTGATATGTCCGTTAATTTAGATACACTCCTTTCAGTTTGGCAGAAGTCTTGAATGGTGATATCTCTGTTGGAAGTATTGAATGGTGAGATCTTTGTTTTCAGTTTTATAGGTAGATATGGATAGCTGATCAAATTTCAATTTCAGATGTTAATATCCAAAAATATGGAAGATCTACAATGTTAGGAATATCTTATAATATTCCCAAATTGGAGACCTAGCAATATGAAAACACAACAATGGAGTAGCAGTGATAAATCAACTCATAGAATGTGATAAAGATTCATAGCCACCTTATTAAGTTATAGCAGCAACAAATGTATACAATATCTTGAGGAAAATGTTATTCAAGGTAGGAAATGATCAGCCTCAAGAAACAAGTACATAAATCATAACAACACACTGCTACACAAGTGTGCACAAGCTATGACTGTGCAGTTTTATAAGATCAATTGCATGCTAACATATGTCAAATACATAGATATACAAATGTATGGCCCATACAACATTGGGAGTGAATATCTCAGCTCCCAAATACTACCTCAAGTCAATCCTGGAAGGATTGGCTGGAATATACAAAATCTGCAAAATGTCAGAGTTGCAGGGTAGCAGCTGCAACTCAGAAACTGGAAATGAATGGAGGAAGCTAAATATGCTACATCAAATAAAATACCTCCTCCAATGGATCTTCTAAGTGAAAGGTTGATCCTATCACTGAAGATCTCACCCTCTCAACAATCTGCAAAACCCCTACTGCAAATGATCACTGGAAATAATAGAGTCTCTAGTGGATATTGCATTGTAGGAGCAAGGGAATGCATTGGCCCAATGCCAAGATCTACAATAAGCTCTGAAACCTTCCTCACTAGCCTTCCAAAGGAATGGAATCTCCCTCCTCTGAAAATCAGCTCCAGAAATGGTGTTGAGGACCTCCACTGCAACACCTTGCAACACAACGTTATACTTGAGCAGAAATAATGCTATAGCTGAAGGAGGTGGCTTGGCCTTGATCCGGAGTGTGGATAATGAAGTACGGGATCCTTCAAGAGGCCTATCTTGGAAGGAGAAGGATTCCTAAACATGAGATCCTTGTGCTAAGAAGCACTGCAATTCTGCTAAACAACAGAGACTGCACAAAGTCTGAACAGACCAAGAAATCAATAATACATAACATGAGAAACAATGGCTTCCTTGCCCTCCTTTTAAACAAGTGAGAACTCTCTCCCCATGGGTCCCACTCCTTAGGGTTTCCTCCACCAAGGAAACTTCCTCCCATTCACACTGCACTGTCTCTCTAAGTGGTCTCCACCTCTTATCCATGAGCTATTGACTTGGTCAAAATTGACCTTGTCCTCATGAAAATGTCCCCTTTCATACTTGAGGGTATGAAATCCAACTCTTCTGAATATCCCTTTTCATATTATGAGGGATTTTATTCATTCTTCTGCAATGTATGGGCCTCCTTACCGATTTATTTACATCCTATGTGTAAACAACAAAAAATTAATATTCCCTTTAGCTGTGTGCTAAAGTGGGAATATTACAGTGCCCCCCTCCCAAATGTTGCTTGTCCTCAAGCAACTGCAAAGTTAAAACTAAGGGGACTTCTTGAGGCATGAGTTCTGATATGAGTTGGGATCTAACATCCCCATATGAAGCTCCCATCTGCAAGCAATCATCCAGACAAAGTGAGTTACCTCCCAACATGACAACTCCTGAAAATGCTCCTCCACCTTGAGCTTCGGCAATGTAGGTGGGCTGAAAATCTGATCTTGGTAGACAAAATAGTCTACCCCACGTTGTCCTCCTCTCCACTTAAGATAAGTGTAGATTGTATGTTGATCCTGGGCTGCAATAATGTTTCCCTCAAGTGGCAAGAAGGAAATGGGACCCTCAAAGATCTCCTCTCCAACATTATGAATCATGTTGGCCTAAATATTCCCATATATGATGAGTTGGAAATCATCATCATATGGCATCATATCCATCATATGGCTCACCTCATAAAGAAACAAATGTGTTGCTATGGTGGCCATACCATCTCCCATGCTCCCCTTAGAACATGTAGTGCAAAGAGTGTGAGGAATTTCTCCCTCAAAGGACACATCCATCCAATGTGTCTCTCCCCCAATTATGCTCCCAAGAAAAGCAATAGCAATAGAACTAAAGGGAACCATAATGATAATTATGCTTGCTGCCATATGAAGTAATGGAGAAGGACAATGGTCCCTCAAATGCAACCAACATAGCTTGACCCTAAACTGCAATAGAGAATGACAAAGAGTGTGGCTTCTCAACCACCTGCTTACTGCCCCATTCTCCTCATGTGTTTGGAGAAAGTGTAATATCCCCGTTTAGGGTGGGCCCTGCCATGTGTCTGGCGTCTGCGTAATGAGGGGTTCTTTAGTCGCCACCCTAAAATGCTCCGGTGGGCCTTAAGACCCCACCCTTAACACCCTGGGATGTCGCCCTCTCTAACAGTCCGAGCTTTTGGTGTAGTGGTTGGGCCTTCGTGGTATCAGAGCCGAGGTCTTGATACAAAGCATATAACAAGATACAAAAATTCTATAAACTGAACCAGTAATACAAAGCATACAACAAGATACAAAGTACTATAAACTGAACATGAAGCAGATACACATGAAATAGAGAGAATATTGAGCCATTTTATTATACTGAGAAATATAAGGGAGTACAAGAGCTGATCAGAGTGATGGCACCTCGACTTGCACCAGGCAAGTGTAGGAATACTCTCAGAATATCGATGGAATGGCTGCTCTCTGCTCTGTGTCCAAGTTGTTGGAAAACTTCCACGCTGCTGATACTGCTGGAACAAGATGTGTTGAGAATGCAGCAAGATGATGGAGCTTAGTGAAATGAAGTCGCCTTCACTAAGTGGGCCCGCAGGCAAATTCTGGCGCAAAGTCTATTTTTAGACTATGTCTATTTTTAGACATATGGAGCATGGTTCGGGGATTCCAGTTTGAGATTCTTGGAGCATTGGTCATGTTGGTAAATATAGATGAGACTCTATTTTTTAGGTCGAAGAGGTCGAAGTCTATTTTTAGACTGCCTCTCCTAAAAATGGGGAAGTCAAATATTATTTACCCTTAATAATATTTGGACTCTAAACAACAGTTTACTCTCTTGGAGCACTTTAGTTTGAGCTACAGAAGTGGCTCATGCATCTGACAGAGGAATCACGTGATTCCCAAGGGTTTGATGGCACATGCATGGTTGACTTCAGTTAGGACTTCAGTGGCAGAAGTTTGGTGGAGTTAATGAGACAGCTAGTGGAGTTGTGTTCGGTTTAATTTATTTGAACTGATTGAGATTAGTTTAACTAGCTAATCAATTAGTTATGAGTGGAGTGAATTAAATATTATTTAATTCATTAATTAGTAACTCATTATTCAACTCAAGAACACATCAGTTCACTACAGTGCATGATCAGTTTAGTGGAGACTAGTGAAAGAGGTAGATGAAAGGGTGGAGTTAGCTATCAGTGGCGACATCAGTTGTGCATGAGATTTGCACCACACTTGGAGGAATTGCCCATGATGATTGCGCTGTCAAGCCAAGGAGATTCGAACCTTGGATCTCTATATAGACAGGCCTGGATTGCACAATAGAGGCAAGGCAATTAGTGGTGAGTTTTGAACCAGTAACCTGTTCAAAACTGAGCTAGATTGTGGGTAACTGTATGAGAAAGTACTGAGTACTTGTGAGGAGTATTGTACTGAGTTTGTTACTTTATTTCTCCATTATAATATACACAATAGCTGCGGGGTTTTCAGCTATAATCTTTCCCCATACATACTATGTTAATGTGTATGATGATTTGATGTGTTATCGCTTGATTTTAATTCCGCATGTGTGATGATCTGAGTGGAAGAGATTATGTGTTGCATATAAATTCGAATTTTATGTGATCAGGATAGTCTCGGTGGATAATTAATTATTATTCAGCAAATTTCTACATGGTATCAGAGCTATTGAAGCAGAGATTGATCATCACAGTGATTACAAACTTATTTTGGTAGACAGAGTCTGCATGCGGGCCAGGTAGCCTCCGGATTCATCTTTCTTCAGAAAGTGAAAGGTCTGGTAAATGCCCCTTGCAGTCAATCTCTGTGCTAGAAATAAATTTTTCTCACAGATCTAGAGCGGTTGAGCTTTGAGGTGGAATTCGAAATTTTGCAGCAGTTTTGTTTTCTTGGTGCCGGTGTTGAAAATGTCTTTCAACGGTTTGCGACTCGAATATCCTCTTGAAGGCAGTTCGAATTATGTTGCATGGAAGGATCGCATGGAGGCAGTATTAGAAGATAATGGTCTGAAGGAGTTCGTAGATACGGATGTCCAAAAGCCCACTGATGCAGCTGAAGTCGATGCATGGCAAAAGAAGATGGCGAAATGTCGAAGGATCCTGTTGGAGGGCGTCAAGGATCATATTGTATCCAACCTGCATGGAAAGGCTTCTCCATATTTAATGTGGAAAGCTTTGACGGATCTATTCCAGAGTAAGAGCGACCAAAGGAAGCTGGCGCTCAAAGATAAGCTCGGGAACATCAAGATGGAGAAGGGCGACAGTATCGCCAAATACCTCACGAAGTTCACTCAGTGCAGAGATGAGCTGGGAAGTGTGGGGGTGACTGTCGAAGGCGAGGACATGGTCGACCTGGCTCTCCTTGGTCTTCCGAAGGCTTGGCACTCATATCAAGATAGTGTCAATGGTCGGGAGAAGCTGCCGGGATGGGAGCGCCTTTGGGAGGATCTCATGCAGGAGGAGATAAGGAGGACTACTCGAGATGGATCTTCATCAAAGGGAGCTGATGAAGAAAACTGCGCTTTGGTTGCCAAAGCAAAGAAGGGGAAGGGTAAGAAAACCTCTCATTCTGGTGCAAAGGGCAAGAAGCGGGATATGGCGAAAGTGAAGTGTTTTCACTGCCATGATCACAGACATTATGCTACCAATTGTCCAAAGAAGAAGAAGAACAAGCAAGCGGGAAGATATGCAGATGGAGAAGCTTTGGCTTCACAGTTCGAGCTTGAATTTTCACTGATCGCATGCTTGGTTTCAAGTGTGATGGGATCGGTGTGGTTCTTGGACAGCGGTGCGTCATTTCATATGACGGGAGATCGGGATTTGTTCTCAGATCCGGAGGACAAAGATTTGGGTGTGCACATCGAGATGGGCGATGATGGTAGATACAGTGCGACTGGTATCGGTACCATATCCTTTCAGAGGGAGTCTGGTAAGCCCTTTGTATTGAAGGATGTCATGCATGTACCTGGATTGAAGAAGAACCTGATTTTAGTAGCGATGTTGGAGGATAAGGGGTATGATGTGGTCTTCAGCGAAGGAAAAGCCTTCCTGCGCAGTAAGACTACTGGAGAGACCCGGAAGATAGGGGTTCGGACCAAGAACCTTTATCAGTTGCAGGTAGATAGCTGCGCAGCTATGGCATGCAAGGCGGGAGAAGTGGTGAGCCGGGATGATGAGGGCGAACTGTGGCACAGGAGATTGGGCCACCTTCACCATGGAGCTTTGAAGATTCTGCGGCAGATTTCTACTGGGCTTCCTAAGGGCACTCTTGCGCAGTCAGATCAGTGCAAGGGGTGTACTTTAGGGAAGTATGTAATACACTCCACAAGAGGATAAGTGTGCACGACGATCTTGAGTTCTCACGGAGACGTGTGTGGTCCTTCGGTTGCTTCGACGGCAAAGCACAAGTATTATGTGATCTTTGTTGATGATTTCTCGAGAAAGTCTTTGGATCCTCTTCTTGTGCAGAAAAGAGCGATACATTCGTCGCGAAGTTCGCTGAGTTTAAAAACCTTTGACCAGGGAAAGTGGGAAGAGGTGATTTCTCTAAAGGAGTGAACGATTGGTGAATTCATACGTGAATTCAAGGAGTTAAGGCGTAGAAGGAGTTGGAGAGATCTCATCACCCCATAACCCACGACGAGCAGGTGGCTGAGCAGAAGAACAGAACGATCGTGGGTGCTGCACGGGCGATGTTGCATGATCAGGGCCTACCCCTTCACTTGTGGTCTGAGGCATGCAATACAGCAGTGTATGTGCAGAACCGTTGTCCTCACAAGGTTCTTGGCATGAGTACACCAGAGGAGGCTTATTCTGGCAAGAGGCCTGATATTTCCCATTTGCGGATTTTCGGATCTCCTGTCTACATGCATGTGACGAATGATGCGAGAAGGAAGCTGGATCCAACTGCTGAAGTTGGAATATTTGTGGGGTACACTGATACACCTCACAACTATCGGGTGTATGTGCCAGACAGTCGCAAGACTGTTGTGCGACGGGATATAAAATTTCAGGAGGAGAAAGCCATGCGGTGTTCGCTTGAGAGGGAGCTACACTTGCATGCAGATGAGGAGCTGTTAGTTCCTAAGGAGGAGCTTCCGGATGTGGATCAGCCACAAGAGGAGGTTCAAGAGGTGGAAGAAACCACCCAGGCAGCGCCAACCATCAGAGGGCGCATGCGCACTACAGAAGCTGAGCGACTGGCTCGGGATGCAGAGAAGGTTGTAGGACCACCTACGGCACAGCGCAGACAGAGACAGTCACCGGATCGGTACACTGGATACATGGCTCTTATGAGTCAATGTGTTGTGACAGAGCCATCCTCTTTTGAGGAAGCTGTGGAGGAACCCGCATGGGTTGATGCCATGATCGAAGAATATGGTTCGATCATCAGGAACAGTGCATGGGAGATTGTCCCAAGACCGGTTGGGAAATCAGTTGTAGGTTCGCGATGGATCTACAAGGTGAAGCAGGCGGCTGACGGGAGTGTGGAGAAGTACAAGGCGAGTTTTGTCGCCCGTGGCTTCTCACAGATCGAGGGGATTGACTATGAGGAGACTTTTGCACCTGTCGCAAGGTACTCTTCCATACGGACGATCCTTGCTCTCTCGGCGCAGATGGGGTGGCACATTCATCAGATGGATGTGAAGACTGCGTTCCTCAATGGAGTTATTGAGGAAGAGGTGTACATAGAGCAGCCTGAAGGTTTTGAGATCTTCAGCAGTGAGTCGCGTGTGTGCCGACTCAAGAGAGCACTGTATGGGCTGAAGCAAGCACCTCGTGCTTGGTACACTCGGATAGACAGCTACTTCACCGGGCTTGGATTCTCCAAGAGTGAGGCGGATCCAAACCTGTACCAGATTGTGGTGGAGGGGAAGCTGTTGATCATCGTACTCTATGTAGATGATCTGATTTTGACTGGCGATGAGCAGTTGATACTTTCATGCAAGGAGGATCTTTCACGAGAGTTTGAGATGAAGGACTTGGGCATCCTTCATTATTTCCTAGGATTGGAGATTTGGCAGTGCAGCGGAGGACTGTTTGTTTCTCAGGGCAAGTATGCTCGGGAGATTCTGGAGAGGTTCAACATGCAAGGCTGCAAGCCTGTTGACACTCCTCTTCCTGGTGGTTGGAGGAAGGAGAATGCTACTTCAGCGGAGGTAGTGGATGCCACTGTCTATCGACAGTTGGTGGGGTCGCTTATGTATCTGGTCAATACACGACCCGATATATGCTATGCTGTTAACCAGCTTTCGCAAGCTATGGTTAAGCCTACCAAACTCTTTTGGAAGGCGAACCAGCATGTCCTGAGGTACGAGCACATCGGGGATATGGTGTGATACCAGGAACGGAGGGATGGAGTGACACCGACTTCCGCGTGCGATTGACGGGGGCAATGGAGGAAAGAAGCACTTACGGGTAGAGGGTTTCCCGAACGTGGGTCGACGGTTTGCGGCACGGCGAGAGAAGTCCGTGGCACTCAGGTCGGCGGAGGCCGAGTACAAAAGCTGGCGGCTAGTTTGGTACATCACAGAGCTATTTGAATGAGAGGAAGATCCTGGGTTTATTCGAGTTGCATTTTGGAGCCTACGGTGATCTCAATCAAGCAAAGTTGCATTGACTCTCCGGATAATCCAGTATTTCATGATAGGTCCAAACACATCGACATCAGGTACCATCATATCAGATATTGTGTTCGGCGGAGAATCATGATGCTTTCATATGTTCCCACGGAGGATCAGGATGCCGACATCCTGACGAAGGCGCTCACCAGGAGCAAGTTCGAATTCCACAGAGGCAGGATAGGGGTTGCAGATAATCCATATCTTGCTGAGAGAGAGTGTTGAGAATGCAGCAAGATGATGGAGCTTAGTGAAATGAAGTCGCCTTCACTAAGTGGGCCCGCAGGCAAATTCTGGCGCAAAGTCTATTTTTAGACTATGTCTATTTTTAGACATATGGAGCATGGTTCGGGGATTCCAGTTTGAGATTATTGGAGCATTGGTCATGTTGGTAAAAATAGATGGGACTCTATTTTTGTGACCTATAGGTCGAAGAGGTCGAAGTCTATTTTTAGACTGCCTCTCCTAAAAATAGGGAAGTTAAATATTATTTACCCTTAATAATATTTAGACTATAAACTTCAGTTTATTCTCTTGGAGCACTTCAGTTCGAGCTACAGAAGTGGCTCATGCATCTGACAGAGGAATTACGCTATTCCCAAGGGTTTGATGGCATCATGCATGGTTTACTTCAGTTGGACTTCAGTGGCAGAAGTTTGGAGGAGTTAATGAGACAGCTAGTGGAGTTGTGTTCTGTTTATTTTAGTTGAACTGATTGAGATTAGTTTAACTAGCTAATCAATTAGTTATGAGTGGAGTGAATTAAATATTATTTAATTCATTAATTAGTAACTCATTATTCAACTCAAGAACACCTCAGTTCACTACAGTGCATGATCAGTTCAGTGGAGACCAGTGAAAGAGGTAGATGAAAGGGTGGAGTTAGCTATCAGTGGCGACATCAGTTGTGCATGAGATTTGCACCACACTTGGAGGATTTGTCCATGACAATTACGCAGTCAAGCCAAGGAGATTCGAACCTTGGATCTCTATATAGACAGGCCTGGATTGCGCAATAGAGGCAAGGCAATTGGCGGTGAGTTTTGAACCAGTAACCTGTTCAAAACTAAGCTAGATTGTGGGTAACTGTATGAGAAAGTACTGAGTACTTGTGAGGAGTATTGTACTGATTTTGTTACTTGATTTCTCCATTATAATATACACAATAGCTGCGGGGTTTTCAGCTATAAGCTTTCCCCATACATACTGTGTTAATGTGTATGATGATTTGATTTGTTATCGCTTGATTTTATTTCCGCATGTTTGATGATCTGAGTGGAAGAGATTATGTGTTGCATATAAATTCGAATTGTATGTGATCAGGATAGTCTCGGTGGATAATTAATTATTATTCAACAAATTTCTACAAGATGAGTAGTTGGGGCTGCTCCCCTACTCAGTAAGAGCTGAAACTCTGGAATCTGCCTCTACTCACAATACCCAGAAAATCCCAGAGAGCGTTTTTGAAATGAACGACCCCCGAAAATACCTCCCTTGAGGATCTACGCTATCCTCCCAAGGGCCACGCTGATGCTGAATGAAATCCTCCAAAATATGGCCTCCCACTCTACCAAAAGCCTCCAATAGGCAAGGGCTGGCCCCTTGCTCAATCCTCTGGCCAAAATCCTCAAAAATAGTGCCACTCTGGAGCTCCCTCAAGATGGACTGCATCCTCCCTCTCAAGACTACGCAGTCTCTATGGCTCTACTCCTCCCATGTCCTGCTATATATAAATATATCATCGAATAAGACTAGCACAAACTTTCCCAGGTGACTGCAGAAGATGTGGTTCATGCACGACTGGAAGGTGGCCGGTGCGTTGGTTAGCCCAAAGGGCATCACCAAGAACTCAAAATGGCCATAATGGCACCTAAAAGCGGTCTTGGGAATGTCCTGTTCCCTCACGTGAATCTGGTGGTACCCAGATCTCAAATCAATCTTTGAGAAGAACTATGCCCCTCTCAACTCATCCATTAGCTCATCAATCTGTGGTATAGGGTACCTGTTCTTCATGGTTTTCTTGTTTAGGGCCCTGTAATCTATGCACATCCGCAATGTATCATCCTTCTTCTTCACCAACACTACCAAAGAAGTGAAAGGACTGGTGCTAGGCTGAATGTGTCCAAGAGCTAACAACTCATGGATAGCCCGCTCAATTTCATCTCGATAGGCCTTGGGGTGCCTATAGGGTGTGGTAATAACGGCTTGAATGCCCTGCTTTAGCTCAATAGTATGCTCAAATCCCCGATCTGGTGGCTGACCTGGCAGTATCTCCCCAAACACCGTGGCATACCTGTCAAGGATGGTCTGTATCTCTTGATGAACTGTCTGCTCGGTAGTCCCTGCCTCTTATGCATGCAGCTCTACTGCCCACTCTACGTCTCCCTTCTGGAAGTCTGCCTCCATCCGGTGAGCTGAAATGGTCTGGGGTGGGTAAGTGTGCATGCCCTGTATCTTATTATGCTTCTCGGTCTTCTTATCATCCCACTCCATCTCCAATGCCTCCCAATCTGTGGTGAACTTCCCTAGAGTGATCAACCACTGTACACCCAATAACACATTGGTATCCGGTATGTTAACCACGAAAAAGTGGTCAGTCACTATGTAGGTGCCCATCGTCACTGCCAGCTCTGGAACATATCTGGCACATTGCATAGTCTGATCTCCTGGGACCAACACTGAAAACCCATCGAAGTTCTCTGTCTATATGCCTCTCCGCTCTACCATCTATGCATCGATGAAGTACTGATACTCGCTGCCCCCGTACTGTCCCTCGGACATGCAGCGTTAGATACTTGGGTACTCCCCACAATGCAGCAAGGGTCCCCCCTGTAGGTGCAAAGGCTGCACCTCTTGCTCCTAGTGGTGGAGGTGGCAAATGGTCCTATGTTGCATGGCTGCCCCCTGCCTCCACGTCATCATACTCATCCTCTTCCCCGCTACTCTCAAAGAAGACCTCAATAAAGTGTGCTTTTTCTGCAGCACATCTGTGTCCTAGTGCCCACGGCTCCTGACATGTGAAACACAACCTCTTCTTCTTCAACTCCCTCCTGGCATCATCATCCAACTGTCCCCTACCCAGATTCCCCTTTGGAGGCAGAATCCTCACATCCTTCCCCTTAGGCTGGAAAGCCTGTCTCTGGGGTAAGGCATCCTGGTCCTGGGTAAGGAATCCTACAAATCCTGGGTCCTGCTAACTACGTCATGGAGTGTGGTTGGTCTAGTGGATCTGATCAATCCCTGAAGTGGCTCTGCTAACCCCTTAATGAACATATAAATCATTCGTGCCGCGGATAGATCTGGCACCATCACTAAAAGTCTCAAGAAATCTTAGATATAAGTATCCGGGCTCCCAGTCTTCTTGAGCCTCGTTAGCTCAACAAAGTGCTCCTCTGGATCCCTCCGATCAAACCTCTCTATCAATCTCTGGGTGAACTCGGCATATGTAGTCATTGTTGAATGCCCGAGTGTAACCATCCCATGGAACCACCAATCTTGAGCCTCGCCATCCAGATGCAGTTTTTCCACCTTGATGGCCTTCGTCTCTACCATTTGGTTAAGCTGGAAGTATATGTCCAGCTTCTCCACCCAAGCCTTTGCCGAACTGTTTGAGGAACCATCAAACGTGGGCAAATGGAACCTGCTCACTGTACGTTGAGTGTCTCCCTCGTGATAATGCCAGTGCCCTCTGTGATGGTCACGAGGTTTGATGTCTCGCTAGAGCTGAACAAAATCTCTGAATGAAAGGGCATCCCTGAACTCCTGACCATATGCCTGATACTCAGCAAAATAATCATCCATGTGTCTAGGCTCTGGCTCCTGCTGTGCTCCTGCCCCGGTGTCTACACCCAGAAATGTGGGCATAGTGGAATGTGTGGGGGCATGTGATGCCATATGCTGAGTGGTATCGTGCTCCTGCAAATGGTAGGATGTGCCTGATCCCTTGCCAATCTGAAAACCTCTTGGGGTTTCACGCTGTCTAGCCTCTACAACAGTGAATCTCTGCCCCATCACCTCAATCTGCCTCGACAGATCCTGTATAGACTTGAGGAGCATTTCCCCAAACTTCTTCGCATCACTATCATCTGCCATTGGTTCCTCTTGTTCTGCGTACACCACTGGAATGCAGTCATCGTCTCCGTAGGTGATTTTCAACCTATGCTCTCTGTCACAGTACTTTCTACCTATGTAGCAAATATACGGCTTCTCTTCCGGCATCATAGACAACTCGCTCTATAGGCTGAGCCAGGTCTATGAGTTCTGATACCATCGAAGGCCCAACCACTACACCAAAAGCCCAGACTGTTAGTGAGGGCGACATCCCAAGGTGTTAAGGGTGGGGTCTTAAGGCCCACTGGAGCATCTGAGGGCTGCGGCTAAACAACCCCTCGTTACGTAGACCCCGGACATGTGGCAGAGCCCACCCTAAATAGGGATATTACAACCCACCACGCTCCATGAGTCTCGACCTCGAGACCTCGGCTCTAATACCACAAAGGCCCAACCACTACACCAAAATCCCGAACTGTTAGTGAGGGCGACATCCCAGGGTGTTAAGGGTGGGGTCGTAAGGCCCACTAGAGCATCTGAGGGCGACGGCTAAACAACCCCTCATTACGCAGACCCCAGACACGTGGCAGGGCCCACCCTAAACAGGGATATTACAGAAAGTAAATGATATATTGTGCAAGGTGAGGATGTTCTCCACAAGAAATCTCCTCCCCACATCCTCCTAGGGAGTGATCATCTATAATGGCCTTAAGTAGACCACAAAATCTAGAAGGAATAATATCCCTCCTTTGAGAAAATTCCTACACATATATGGTTAAGAGATGCATACATATATACAAATTACCATGCAAATCAATAATTATTTTACCATATGTTTTGCTCATACAAATGGAGTGGCTCATAGATGAGTCTCCTCTCATCCTCAAAGAGAAAAGAGGTGGCTGTGCTAAATCCTCCAAGGAATTATGTATCTCCTCCATCTCCATATGTTTCATGCATCTCCTCATATGCTGATATACCTCCTCCTCAAAACCCTTCCAAAATCACCCCTCCATGATGGTGTGGTATGCTCTCATAGAAAAAGTGTGGCTGAGAAGGAAATCCTCATGAGCTGCTTGTAGCAACTTCTCCTTGAGCTTGGAAGCTCTAGATAAGAAGATCCTACCATGATAGTAGATGACCCCATCTCTGACTGAATATCCCTCCTCATGCAACTGGTCATCCAATATCATGCAAGTGAAAAGATCCTTGGAATACTCCACCAGTAGCTGGGAGTTCCAATATGTATCTATCCTCCATAGTGACAGCACTAATGATCTCTCTCCTTTGACATCTCCTATGCCAAAGATGAAAGTTGGAAGGTTGCTATCCTCCCCCTGTTGCTTCTTCCATAGCGCAGAATCTAAGATGAGATTAGGTAAAGAGGATGTTGAGAGAATGGCTCTCTCCTCCTTGAGTCTACCCAAGACTCTCAGCGCTGTAAAATTACCTTCCAAGGCCTCCACTCCTCTGAAATAAATGAATGGTGCCTCAAAATGTAAAGCATCTCTCATCTTCTGCTAATCTAGTGGTCTCCTTGGTGAAATGTCTCCATGCAACGGGACATCATCATTAAGAGTAGACTGCATACATGAATGGACATACTTGTCCCTGATCTCACTGCGCAATCCAGTCTCCCTCTTAGGTGCATCAACCTCATGAAATAGATAGAGATATGTGCTCCTCATCACATGATGTTGGTCATCCTCCCTGTCTCCTCCTTATATCTCCATAATTCCACACCTCATCATCAATGGCACATGTAGAACATGAGTTGTGTCGTGATATCCACACATGAGATCCTGGGGACTTCCTTGTAAAGATACAAGAATCCCTTTAGCTGGAGCAAGAGCTCCTCCTCCCTCTGCATGAGGTGCTAGATCAACTCCATATCTGACAGTGCTATTGCCCCCTCCTTATCAACATGTATGGGCAACATTTCAAGGATTGGATCCTTCCTTGAAAAAGAGATCTTCATGCCTTTTTGTTTAGGGACATGAGATAAATGTCTTGCCTCTATCAAGGTATGATGCAAGATTTCAACCTCCTCATTGGTTTTCTGAAGTGGAATGGTGTTCATAGTTCCATCCATCACATGCAAGGTTTGTGTTTGCTTAAGTTGGTTCTCATTCACCACATGTGTTTCAAGATTCTATCCATCAAATATTTTCACCGATGTTTTAATGAACCTTGTATAATAAGAATTATTTTCATTCTTTAAAGTAAAAGACTCAAATATCCACCATGCATAGGCCTTACCTCCAAAGTGCAGCGCTGCTACTCTGATGGCTTCATCTTCAGAAATATGATGCTGCTGCAAAAAGGTGCTCGCTCTTCCACCCAACCCCTGGTTGAACATGTAGGGGAACCATCAAAGATATATAAAATAAATCTATCCACATTATGTTTCTTTCTCCTCCTCACCTCGATCTTGAAAAACTCTGGAAAAGTGATATGATCTCTAAACTTCTGAGTTTGAGATTCATACTCATGCAAGAAACCACTAAGAGTTCTCCTCTTAGGCATTCCCTCCTCTTCTCTTTCTCTTCTAGAAAAATTGGCTATGTGACTAAGCTGTGCATCATAGGGTGTGGCTGCATGCTCACACTCCCCATAATAAAATCTAGAGTTGGACTCAGTTTCAAACCCTCTTGGAGATTCTGTACATATCTCCCTCCTTATCTTCTTGAAATCTTCATGAATGCTTTGTACAGATCTTGGAAGAAGCTAAGTGAGCCTATCTTCCTTTCTTCCTCCACATAATGGAGTCTTCATCTTCTCTTTTCTTGATAGCATCATGGCTGAGGTCCACAGGCTGAGCCAATATTATGCTCTGATACCACTGTAATATCCCAAAATAGGGAAGATCTACAATGTTACGAATATCTTATAATATTCCCAAATTGGAGACCCAGCAATATGCAAACACAACAATGGAGTAGCAGTGATAAATCAACTCATAGAATGTGAGAAATATTCATAGCCATCTTATAAAGTTATAGCAGCAACAAATGTATACAATATCTTGAGGAAAATGTTACCCAAGGTAGGCAATGATCAGCCTCAAGAAACAAGTACATAAATCATGAAAAAACATTGCTACACAAGTGTGCACAAGCTATGAATGCGCAGTTTTATAAGAGCAACTGCATGCTAACATATGTCAAATACATATATATACAAATGTATGGCCCATACAATGTGGGAGTGAAGATCTCAGCTCCCAAAGACTACCTCAAGTCAATCTTGGAAGGATTGGCTGGAATATACAAAATCTGCAAAATGCTGGAGTTGCAGGGTAGAAACTGCAACTCAGAAACTGGAAATGGATGGAGGAAGCTGAAGATGATGCATCAGATAAAATACCTCCTCCAATGGATCTTCTAAGTGAAAGGTTGATCCTATCACTGAAGATCTCACCCTCTCAACAATCTGCAAAACCCCTACTGCAAATGATCACTAGAAATAACGCAATCTCTATTGGATACTGCGCTGTAGGAGCAAGGGAATGCATTGGCCCAATTCCAAGATTTGAAATAAGCTCTAAAACCTTCCTCACTAACCTTCCAAAGGAATGTAAGCTCCCTCCTCTGAAAATCAGCTCCGGAAATAGCGTTGAGGACCTCCACTGCAACACCTTGCAACACAACATTATACTTGAGCAGAAATAACGCTGTAGCTTAATGAGGTGGCTTGGCCTTGAGCCGGAGTGTGGAGAATGAAGTATAGGATCCTTCAAGAGGCCTCTCTTGGAAGGAGAAGGATTCCTAAACAGGAGATCCTTGTGCTAAGCAGCACTGCAATTCTGCTAAACAGCAGAGACTGCACAAAGTCTGAACAAACCAAGAAATCAATAATACATAACATGAGAAAAAATGGTTGCCTTGCCCTCCTTTTAAACAAGTGAGAACTCTCTCCCCATGGGTCCCACTCCTTAGGGTTTCCTCCACCAAGAAAACTTCCTCCCATTCACACTGTGTTGTCTCTCCAAGTGGTCTCCACCTCTTATCCCTGCACTATTGACTTGGTCAAACTTGACCTTGTCCTCATGCAAATGTCCCCTTTCATACTTGAGGGTATGAAATCCAGCTCTTCTAAATATCCCTTTTCATATTATGAGGGATTTTATTCATTCTTCTGCAATGTATGGGCCTCCTTACCCATTTATTTACCTCCTATGTGTAAACAACAAAAAATTAATATTCCCTTTAGCTGTGTGCTAAAGTGGGAATATTACACAGATATCTGTGTTAGAAGTCTTGAATGGTGAGATCTCTATTTTTTAGTTTTATATGTAGATATGGATAGCTGATCAAATTTCAATTTCAGTTTTGTTTCAAAGAAGAGGCAAGGAAATATAAACACAATACACAAAGGGAATTGATTTGTAAGACCTCCTCTTGGAATCAAAACTGAAGTTTGATCCAGGATTATATATATGGGGTTTATTACATTAATAAGGTTTTGTTAATATACACTAATTCCCACTAATGCTCATGAGACATGGATATGCTTAATGAACTATTTTATCCCGATAACTTCAAAAAAATAATGTCTCAAATCAATACTTCTCTATCTTCCGGATTCGCCGAAACCAAGCTGGAAACTAAAATGGAGTATCCATAGATTTTGATGTCTCCAACTCCTCCTTCTCTAGAGCTATTTCCATCAAAATGGAGATCTCTTTGATCCCTGAAAGTTGTATACCTCCTTCCACATCGATTAGGAGATTTTTTGTAGTTGCCTTGTCAAAATATTTAACTAGGTGATTTTTTAATATTTTTGCAATAATTTTTTTGGGGGGATTTTATTAGAATTGGATTTATGGAGATTTTATTTTAAATCTGATTTGAAATCAAGAAAATTATAATGATAATTTTAAATTGTTGAGTTTACAAAATACCAATATCTCAAAATTTCTGAATGTTGTAATCCTTTTGCATTCAAAATGAAATTTAAACTAAAGAAATCTATAAATTATGTAACCAAATCTTAAAATTTTTTAAAGAACTAAAAAAAGATCACCTCATTAAGCTAGGTCTAAGGAACAGGACATTTTGTGAATGCTCCATCACAATACTTATAAGACTTGGTGTTTCCATCCCCGGTTCTACAACCGATCTTTATTTCTCCATTTATTTTTTGGTTGATAAATCCTTTGTGTTTAGCAGAAGTATTGAATGGTGATATGTCTGTTAATTTAGATAAACTCCTTTCAGTTTGGCAAAAGTCTTGAATGGTGATATCTCTGTTGGAAGTATTGAATGGTGAGATCTTTTTTTTCAGTTTTATAGGTAGATATGGATAGTTGATCAAATTTCAATTTCAGATATCTGTGTTAGAAGTCTTGAATGGTGATATCTCTGTTTTTTAGTTTTATATGTAGATATGGATAGTTGATCAAATTTCAATTTCAATTTTGTTTCAAAGAAGAGGCAATGAAATATAAACATAATACACAACGAGACCTGATCTGTAAGACCTCTTCTTGGAATCAAAACTAAAGTTTGATCCAGGATTATATATATGTGGTTTAATATATTAGTAAGGTTTTGTTAATATTATATAGAGTTTAATTTCACTTGAGTTATTTTCGCCAACTCCCACAAGGACCTGTGGTAATATTTCTCTTCATTACCCTGCATGTTATTGCTGCAATACTAGGTGACATGTTGGGTACTTTGTGCATATCACTGTCTGCGTGTAGCTTTCTTCAGCAAGGGTTTCAAATCTTATTCTACTAGGCTTTCATTGCTTCTTCTGGTGACTCTGACTTGTTTTAAATTATAGAAGCTGTGGTAAGTAACTTAGCATAAAAGTACTAAGGTGCTATGGTTTCCGGAGAGTGGAACTTGCTAGGGATTGAGATCCTTGGTGATAGGGTCTTAAGTGGCCATTGATGTTGAGTATGTAGTTTGTGTTTTTGTTGAATGTTCGGTTTGGGCGATAGCATAGACATTGTTGTTACTAGACTATATTATCTATTGGCCATATGGTTGAAGAGAAAGTAGAGGATGTTCTTAGTATGAGGATATCTAGATTCAAATCTCGTGGACACCTTAGTTGTTATTCTCTAATGTGGTGCCAAGCAACAAATAAATATTAACCTTGCAACACCATTGTGAGCTATATCATTTGCCTTCAGGGTTTTTGATTTAGTATTTGGTCGTATGTTGTCAATGGTTTGGATTGTCTGAACCAATTATTGTGTTTAAACGTGATTCAATTTTCCAACACCTAATTATCAATCTTGGATTCTGCACGTTGGCACCTTTCTCTTCTCCAACTAGGATTTGGTGTGCAACATGTTCTGTACTACGTGCTAGAAGTTGTTTTCTTCAGGCAAATATCAACCCTTTTGCTTCATTGTAATAGGGTGAAACTGTCTTTGGTCATATGTTTTTAATGTTTTGGATGGTCTGAACCAATTACTGTGTTTAAACGTGATTCAATTTTTCGACACCTAATTATCAATCTTGGATTCTGCATGTTGGCCCCTTTCTCTTCTCCAAGTAGGATTTGGTGTGCAACATGTTTAGTACTACGTGCTAGAAGTTGCTTGCTTCAGGTAAATATCAATCCTTTCACTTCATTGTAATAGGGTGAAATTGTCTTCCCTCATAGTTTTAATTTTAATACTACAAATTATTTTTAAACTGTCTTGCCTCATAGGCTTGAAGTTCCCAAAGAACTTAAAACTTTGTTGTATGGTTCATTTCTGTATCCTTGTCAATTCCTCCTATCTGGAGCATGATCATTGATCTTTTTTAATGTTTCACATTATTACAATATATTATGGATCTTTTTCTTATAATAATATTTGGTTGGGGAATAGTCCATTGTGGCTACATGAATCTATCAGAGCTTATACAATTATTTAGTTTCTAACCTTTGTGTAAAGTTGTCTTCTATGAAATAAGATATGCTACATATACATCTACATCTCAAACTTTAAATGGGCAGGTTTTTGACCTCTGAATATTTTTGCAGACTTAATGAATATCTGTTATGTAGAAGTATCAGAAATTTTATTTCTAATGTTAGCTCCACATTTTTAGCTGCTTTGAATAACAAAAGATGTGTGTTTTTTACTGTCACTTTTTTTTCTTACATATTTTCTTTTCGTTTAAACTTAAATATGAATTTAATCCTACACAAATGATACCATGCTGGTTATCCTAGCTCTCCAATCTATATCCTAATGTTTCATATCTGATATTTTGGAAAGGACATACTCTAATTTGTTTGAAATATAAATAGGTTTTAAAATTGTATGCTTGGTTCAGGAAATTTTTTTATGAAAAAGCATGAATTATAAAATGTTATCCTTGTGATTTATATTTTTCACTAATTATGTGGTTGTTTATTGACATGTTGAACTATTCTGTATTTAGCACGTTATGTTTCCTTAAAACTGGTGTTTAAACATTTTTCCCCTCTTTGTCATTTGACTGTCCGTTGAATAGGATCATATGTTAGTTTCATACTGAACTCCCTGGCTCAGCCTACTCAATGTTACACATACACATTTTTGCCAAATTTCCTGGGAAAGATTGCAAGTTTCTGGATTTTTCCAAATTTTCAGGGAAAGATTACAACTTTTTGCAACCATATTTTGCCAAATTTCGTAGGAAATATTGCAACCAAATCATTTCAAAATGTAGTACATTCATCACTAAGAAATTGCAGATCTTGAAAATCTCAAATTGTAGCACATTCACCTTGAAGAAAATAGACTCACAGAGTGACAGGCCTGATCAGAATTGGTCAATTTTATCCATCTTCAATTGAAATACCCAACGTTGGTATATAAGTTCCTACTTCTAAGTGTGGAAAACCTGACCAGAATTGGCTGCCTCAGACCGTTTCCTGAATCAAATACTTATCTCTTATAGTGTTAGCATTTGTGAAGGGTTACATAGACCAATGCCTAATTACAATAATCTTCTAGCCTAACTCAACAAACAAACCCCCATATGGTTTAGTATCATGTGTCCCACGTGTAGAACATGGATTTCTAAGGACACATGTCAGCTATAAAAGTGTCTTTTTCATAAGACGAACCTACGTCATAATTTGAATGGACATTTAATATTGTGTAAAGTTTCAACCTACATAGTGTTCCTACCTCAAAAGAAAAAAAAATCAAAGACGATTTTTATCTTCTGATTTTTAAACCTATGCCTTTTTCACATTCATATCCACAAAATTTAGTCCCATGCTAATTTATTATACCCTCCTCTAATGCATTTCCTGCAATTGGAAAGCTAAGTGTTTATTAGGAACTGATCTATTAGATAGGGATTAAAGAAGTGCTAATTCATGCTTCGCTTGCAATTTATTTAATGCATTAATATCTCTTCCACTGCATTAAAATTAATTACAGGTGTTACATTACAAAAAAAGAAGGCTATACTCTACTACCGCAATGGAGCCAACTTTGACTGCGAATGCCATCCCCATATTGCTGAATGGTTCAAGTGAAATTCAACCTCTACTCCAAATAATCAACATTGGATCTATCTATTCATCAAAAACTAGCTCTTCGCACTACCACATTACTCTTTATGATGGGACATATCAACAAAGAACTTTTCTACCATTTTCTTATAGCACAAAAATTGTATCTAAAGACATCCAGATCGGTTCGATCATTTTACTTAAGAAATAAGCTTGCACAGTCTCTCAAAACTCTTCGTAAGAATACATTGTGTATTAACTTTTTTCCTTTATTCTATTTGCCTTATTCCTGCATAACAATGAATTTTACATTCCTTTTTTTTTTTTTTTTAAATTTCTTCATTCATTTCAGGTCCATTCGAATCCTAGAACTTGAGGTTGTCCGACGTAGCTCACCTTTGGTTAGAGACTCATCAGCACTATTACATGCAAAGGTAGGCGAATCCCATTCAAGCTCTTCATCAACAGAGTTTCTGCCAACTATTGTAACTTCTATAAATACATCCAAAACAACATTTGTATCATTCAAATCACTCAATTCGTACTGAAAGTACTGGTCAATTCAAGGTAGAGCATCAACAAAGACACCCTTGAAAAATTACAGCACCGCATGTGGCTCAAGAAAATTATTTGGCTTTGATCTCATTGGATGCGATAGAGATGAGATTCACCTTTCTACATTTGCTGAATTATCTTAATCCCTTTACAATCTCATTGAATTTGGGCAACTATATATTTTATCCAATGGAACAATTAAACAAACCAACCCAAAATACAACCATTTAAACAACAAATGGGAGATTTACTTATTTGTTGTGTCAACTGTCAAACCATGTTTAGAAGATGATCCAAGCTTCCCTTACCAAAGCTTTCATTTCAAAACGATCGCTGAAATCAAGTCCACAAGCCCAAATACCATTGTAGATGTTCTTGGTGTGGTTAGCTCCACCTCTCCTGCTACAACAATTCGAAGAAGAGATGGGACTGAAACACTAAGAAAAAAACTCACACTGAAGGACAAGTCAGGTTTTAGCATTGATTTAATAATATGGGGAGATCAATGTGTCTCTATAGGAAAGGACCTAGCTGAAATTCACTCTTCTGACAACCCGCCAATCCTTTGTGTCAAATGAGGTTAGGTAACTGAATTTAATGGAATCAATATAGGGACAATCTCCACTACCACCCTTCTCATAAATCCAAACATTGAAGAAACCCAACAACTCCACACTTGGTTTCGTGATATAGGCTACAACTCTTCGTCTCCATCTTTGAGCAGAAACTATAATGTGGCTTCCAAATGAGCTCGACCACAAAAGACAATTCAGGAAATATCTAGCATGGAAGTCTCTGAGAAGGAAGTATGGGTTTCAGTTTGTGCCACAATGACTACTCTACACATGGACGACTTCTATTTTCTTGCTTTTCCATTAGATTTCAGTGGGAAACAATGCATGAAAAAAGTAATCCACCATTCTAACAATCTTTGGCATTGTACAAAGTGTAATGGTGAATTCCCAGAATGTGACTATCGTTACAAACTAAAATTCGAAATACATGACCATACCGGATACCTTCAAAATGTCACTGCCTTCGATGATGCTGGAAATGAAATCATGGGCATCACAGCTAAAGACTTGTTCCTCCTCTCTATTGAACCAACTGATCTTCATAAAATCTGTAGCCGAATATCAGGCCGCCGCTTCTTGCTGTCACTTTCCGTCAAAACAGAGTACTACAATGGTGTTGAACATCTGCAACCTATACTAATAAGTTCAGAATAAATTCAGTATGATGCTGCATGCAAGGAGGTCCTAAAAGACATTGCCACACTTACTGTTTCACAACACTCTGTTATTCGTCGCCTTTGACCTCTCTTCTTAGATGCACACCATGCTACTTTTCTGCACATAAAAGAACATCTCTGTATAGTTCAACTTTCAATACCATTGTAAAATAAAACCATGTTGTTGTACTGAACAATTTCTTTCGCAATACTTTTTTTCAATACTTAAAAATATGTATATTTACCCCTGGACAATTTAAATAATATAGATACCTATGTTTGGCACCGCAAAAGTGGTTTTCTTTACAATATTCTTTATCAACATGTATGGAAAATTCAATTCAAACTCTCTCTATCGCTTACTAATAGTTATTTACAAAGTTGAGCTTCTCACAAAATGTCATACATTTCATATGCATTCATAACTCAATTTTTCTTCGCTAAAAATTCCTCACATCTCATGCCTAACATAGATTTATTTGTAATTTCTTAGATATGTCATCAAACGATGAAGATGCAGACAAAAGAGCACAACTACACCTTCTTTATGCTAAAAAAAAAGAAACAATAAATGTGCATCGACGACTTCTTTATAAAAATCGAAAAAACACTCCCGCTCCCACTACACCACCTCCCTCTTCAAGTGCTCTCCCAAATGTGCATGCCATTTCACCCTACCTTCATCAAAACCTATATACCCCCCCCCCCCCAATGAAGAACACTGTTGCTTTAGACACAGAATAGATAACCTCTCTACATTGCATGTTTGCACACTATGCAAAGAATCATATTCAGGTATGTAAACAAAACATTCACATGGTACGCTTTCTTTCTCTCGGTGTGTAACATCTAAATCTACAAACCATTTCACTCATGTGAACAACATGGACCCTGGCGAGCAACTAATTGTCCTACAAAATTTAACATAGATTAAGGAAACTTTGGTCGCACGTGTAAATCCCATTCTGCAGGTAATACATGCTCATGGTGGTCAATACAACATAGTGGCCATACAATCAGATTCCCTCAAGACATCACTTCTATTGCGAAATACCTACCTCGCCTCGTTTCTGATTTGGATATCCTCATTGTCAAAAGACAAAACCCTTCTGAGACATATTATGAATTCATCATTTCTAAATCACGTGTACTAGCAGCTCTTGAATACAAAATCACTCATGATCCCTAATACAGAGATGTTGAACTCAGCCCATTTGAAATTTCTGCTCTACCAGATCAACCTACAGATATTTCTTATCTTCTTCATAATGTAACCACATCCTCATTTATACCCCAGGAAACCATAATCGATTATACTCATGATCCTGATGTAATGCTAACTCCATTGGATATCCAACCTTCTTCATTTGTTCCAATTCCCCCAAAATCGTGTAGTGAACTTGATCACATTCATGCTTACTTGCACTCCACAAATCCAATCTCAACAAATTCAATTGATTGGCCTACAATATATCTATCACCAATGAACGAATACACTACTAAGGGCCTCTTTGCTATGGCATTCCCCACACTTTTCCCAACAAGCATTGCCATGATCGCACAACCAAGAATTACAAAATTTGAGATGCACGAATATGCCTTGCATATATTACGCTACCATGAAAATTGCTTCGGCCAGCATCCGAGATTCCATTACTACATATATAACACACTAATTCGCCACCGTAGCCAATCAACTGCCAATGTTTTTGTTATAAAATACATTGAAAACAACTTGTCAACAACTGTTTCAGATTTGCGACAATGTCTTCATGACTTCCCACAATCAAGAATTCCTGAACAATTCATGCACTTTGGCTCATCCCTATGAGGTACATGCTCTTTTTGGAACAAGCGTCGTAATGAGCTAACTGACATGATCACACAACTTGGGAGCCCAACATTTTTCTTCACTCTTAGTGTTGTTGATACCAAATGGCCTGACGTACACAAGATTATGCCTACTGACGAGCCCTCAAATTCAAACACTCATTACAAGTGGAGAATTCAAAATATAATTAACAATCCACATTTAGCATCCCAATATATGCATTGTAGATTTACAATTTTTCTTGAAGAATTTCTACAAGAAGGCCTACATGCAATTGACTATTGGTGCAGGTATTTTCAATTACCATTCCTCTTTAAACCTAATATTAATTTACAATAGATCTAGAGCAATAACATCTTTCAATGTTGCATACAGATACGAATGGAAACATCGAATATTTGCACACATACATGGATTCCCTCAATTGGAACAATGACATAGAATTTCTCAATGCTCAAAGATATTTTGACCATTATGTCACTACTTGGAACCCACGACAACCCCAACATTATGAATTTTTACTCCACCAATCAGCAGGGCACAACCCATGTCTTCTCGATACATCATTAATTTTTGTGTCAACCCAGATAGAAGACTATGAAGAGCTTGTGAACTGTGTCCAACACCATACAAAGTGTCATTAATCTTCTTGACTTCGCAAAACAAACAATGTTCTTAGCTGTCGATACGGAGTACCATGGGAGTTGAACCCCACATCTTCCCTATTCATAGACAACAAAGGTCAAAAAACCTACAAACCTGCACGTAACAATGATAGATTGAACATCCATAATGCCGATCTACTTTCCATCTAGAGAGAAAATGTTGATTGCCAGCCAGTACTTTCACGCCATGTCGTGTTAACCTATATTTCTAAATATGCAGCCAAAGAAGAAAAAAAATCAGAAAACTATAGCCAAATTTTATTACACCTCTCAAACAACATCTCTCCATACGCACCTACTATCACTGTTGTTCGAAAACTCCTTACAAAAACCATAGTAGAAAGAGACATTGGGGGGCAAGAAATATGCTATATGTTGCAGAAATTACCACTCACACTCTGCAGTTGTACATTTGTTTCTCTAAATGTTAATAGAACTGTATTCAAATGTGTTCTACATGCTTCAAAAAATCCACCATCAACACCACCATTTATTCTTGCATACATGAACAGACCTTCTTCATTAGAGTCGTTGCCCCTCATTGAAGCTGCACATTCTTGGTCATTTTATCCTCGTCATAAACAAAACCAATGAAAACACATTTCCCCTCTAATGGTTGTCCATATCTTGCCACGATACACCACAATCGCTTCCCCTTCTGATCCAAGCTACGCCACTTTCTGTTGGGATAAATTAATATTGTATTTCCCTTTCCTTACCCTCCCCAATGACATTGGATCTAGCAATGAGGAAATCATTGCACACTGGGAACAAAAAAAAGGAACATATACATCATGGCATGTTCATCGTGAAAATGAAACCCCACAATCTCCACAATCAGAAAATGAATCTACTCCTATATCTACCCCTCTTGACATCCCCCTTGACCCCGTCCAAATGAATGAATGGGAAATCCTCTCTCATCTTCACCCAGGCGACAACATCAAAATTTATACCCTTGGAATCATTGGTAATTTTGACTTTGATCTTAATCATAATTGGTCGCACACTCACTTGCCTCTCGACTTGCAAAAAGCTTCCATCAATTTCATTGAATACAATCGCTCAAATAGTCAAAACCAACATCGTCCTTTTTCAAACCTTCCCGAAAATCACATATTATCTCCTACCCAACAAAAAGTATTCACACATATTATTTCTCATTTCAAAAACCCTCTACCAAAACCCCCAACCAGAACCATCATACAAGGGACAGCTGAAACTGGAAAATCTTCTTTAATAAAATCTCCGCAACGTGCATTTATTGCAAACTCCTCAACATATAAAAGCCCATTGCTGCTACTTGCACCCACCAGTGTTGTAGCTTTCAACATAAATTCCCTTACAATTCACTCTGCCCTTCACATCCCTATCCAAACAATGCATCCTCTTGAAGGACAACCGCTCCTACACTTCCCAAAATAGCTCTACCATGTAAAATACATACTCATTGATGAAATGAGTTTTATCGGGCCAAAAATGCTTTCTTGTATTGATGATCACCTACGACAAGCATTTCCCCTTCATCAAAATACACCATTTGGAAATCACTCCATTATCCTTGTCAATGATTTAGGCCAGTTGCCACCTATGAAAGACATTCCTCTGTATGCTGGCACATCACGTGGTACTACACTTTGGCATAGCTTTTATATGTTCATAATTCTTACAACTATTTTCCGCCAGCAAGGTGCTGACCCTTCCCAAATTGCCTTCCGCTAGATTCTCGCAAATCTCAGGGATGGAAAACCTACAATTGAAGATTGGAGCCTCCTAATGTTGAGGATAGATACCTCTATTACGCATGAAGATAAAAAAACATTTGAAGACTCCATGCACTTATATGCAACAAATAGTTCAGTTACCTTGCATAATAAATCAATGCTTAAAAAATTAAACATGCCAATAGCTGTGTGCTCAGTGGAGAAACATTGAGAAAAAATATTCACTAAATCTGAAGAAGAACAACTAGACACAAAGGTTCTATAATGCAATGAACAAAAAGTTATGCTCACCTGCAATTTGTGGGTACATGCAGGGCTTGTAAATGGTGCACTTGGCACAATGATTTCAACATTCTATGCACCTGACTCAAAGCCTCCAGAATTTCCATCCTTCGTGGTAGTCGATTTTAAACAATACAGAGGAACACCATGGGACATTTCACATCCCACATATGTGCCCATTTCCCCTATCACAAGAGGTGCACGCCGACAAATAACACTTCGAATGGCATGGGCTTTAACAATACACAAGTCACAAGGAATGACATTAGATAAAGAAACAGTTGACATCGGTCCCAAAGAACGCTAAGGTCTAACATTCACCGCCATTTCAAGAGTAAGATCTCTATCAGACCTTCGAATCCATCCAACATTTCCATTCTCACACATATCACGAATGAAAGAAAATCCATATCTACAACACAAAAAGCAAGAAGAGTCATTGCTCACATCGAAATCTATATAGATGAGTACACTCTATCCAACAATAAACTCTTTGTTACATCTTCACCAAACGGTAAACAAACCTTAACCTTTTCCAAATTCCATACACAATTACTTGCTTCTACATTTGTTCTAATATTGGTTATGCTCCTAATGTTCAAAATAAGTTTATTCTTACTTTAAGTATTTTAAAACTCTACATTTAGTACACTTTTATCAGTCGTTTACACTAACATTTACTATTTCTCTTGTTTCATGCCCAACAGATATGGATTCACAGTATTTAAACACACTCTATGAAAGTTTCCAAGAGATTCAACAAAAAGAACTTACTTTACATGATATACAGCTGAGATTCCTTTCACCACAGTCATTGCCTCTGTACCATTTGCGTACAACTATTGCATTGTTACAAAAGATTTGAAAAATCCTAAGAAAAACAATCCACATACATGAAAGAGATACACATCAGAAAATGCATGCTGATTGGAAAGAACACCTTTCTTAACATGGGGTCACAATAGACACCAATTGGTGTTACCGATGCCGTGCATTGTCATGTATATATGATTAGATATTTACTATCATTTACATGTATATGACATCACAAACTTTTAGTGTCCACATGTATATTTATTCACCTTCAAATGTGTATATATATCTTTATATAAATCATGTTCTGTTCAACTGCTATACCATTCAATGTAATTCCAAATGTTTCTGTAACATTCTTTTTCTTCATTGTTGTGATTTTAACCCATTTCAAAAGACTCTTTCTCAAGAGGAGCATAATATTCTACCATAGCTTTTTTCAGTTTCTTATTCCATTTCAAGGTGTTCAAATTTTAGTCATGCTATTATGCTCTATTCTGTGTTAAAACCTCTATATCTGTCATCTACTAATTTTTAATCTCAATTGGCAGTAATGATCACCTTGTCCCTTCAGGAATATTAAGGGGATTGAGGTTGTTAGCTAAAAGCACTGGTGAATACCTTAAATAGTCTAACACCAGTTATAATTTATTGATTGAATATGTTTAGGATAATTTTGCAAATAATAAGGATGCATAAGATATCTTTTCCATCTTAGTTTTTGTGTAATATTATAGGCATCTGATAAATAGCCCAACTGAGTATCTAGCAACAACATAAATAGCTTGTCAACAAATTTGGTTACATAGAGTATTGGGTGATATTCAATAAGAATAAAGACCAACTCTAGCTTAGTGTGGCAACAACTCAGCAATAGATGTGCAAACTCAAACTTCGGAACATTGTGGTGTATATCAGGCCCTAGGTATGGGTCTGGCCCAGTGTCCATTGTCTAGATTTAATGCACCCAATATACCATATAGATTGAATGCACCATTAGACAGATGCACTCAAAAATAATTCATAGATCACCATGATCCCTACCCAAGCTGAATAAAGCACCTTGTAACTTTTGGTGCCTAAGGTGAAACCCATTTTCATGTTTTTATTATTATTTACAATTATAGGTCAAGGACCATAAGGTTTTATGATGAAGAAGATAAAGATAGTAACTGTTTCACATAGTTCATATTGCAAGTTTGGAATTGATTGCCCTATAACACAGTGTTGTGAATGAATATTGCGATTTATATTGAAGAAATATGGTTAAACATAAAAAAAGGTTTGCTACTCCTTCAATGCCCTTCATACAATGGTATATTTACAAAGTTTGAGATAGGCAACCAGATATGGCTTCAACATTTACTATTGCCAGAAAAATAAGTAACCCATAAACAGGGACACAACGCATCGGAGATCATATATCATCACTACAGATATGAGACAGGACTTCAATCTCCTCTTACTGAACTAAACCAAAGTCAATACTTAATTTCTATCTATGTTTATATGTTTAATTCCTCTGGGGGTTTTCTCGTTTTCTATATCAGTTTATATCGATTTCTCTGACAGTTCTGTTGGGATATCTTATGGGCCTTGTTATCCAAATCGAGCAGCTCATAGAGTTTCATCCCTTAACATAGGGATTTATTAAACTGTAATTTAAAGGCATGGAATCACATCGAAGTGGTTATGTCTTTTCTATTTTGTGAAGAAGTCAAGCCTTTCGAAACTGTAACACTGTTTTCGATCTTCGACGACTGTTATAAGACTATTTATTTATTTTTTCCCTGAATGTTCACAGTGCTCACATAGAGGGTTTATATAATTTTGTATTTCTTACACTGAATTGAGCTGATAATTACTGTTTGAATTGAACCATTTGCAAGTTCACGGTCATATGTAGTTATAGCCTTTGTCTCCATTGAGTAATGATTACACGGTTTCTTATTATTTGGTGTTGTAACAATTTAGTTGACTTGATGGGTTAAGGAAAGAACCAAATAAAACCAGTAGCTTTGGTGAAGGGTATAACCATGTTTGTGCAGTCTTTTGCTTTTAATATGCGGTTAGACCATACTGATCCATGGGAATAAGATATGATGGTTTTTTAATGGTGCCCTTTATATTGATGGTTTTCTCTATCCATTTAATTGTAGACTAAACATTTCCACATAATAGTCATTCTCACCAAAATTCATAGCTTGACAAGGTTAGTCATGAAACATGCAAACGGAGTTTAGCTGACCAGATTTTGAAAAAACTCATCAAGAAACTCTTCAAAAAGAACTTTAACAAGTCTGTGCTAATTCTAAACCCATGCCAAGGCTTACGGCTAGCCTTGAGGAGGAATATTTGGTGCATCAAAATTAGTTGAAGACAAAATCATAGGCAAAAGATCCTTCAAGGACCAAACTGAAGCTCATCTACTCAAATGACCTTCTATTCTGGGCACTGGAGGTTAATCATTAAGTAGACTTGGATTGGAGTAGCATATCACTCTCTTTAGCCCTTCAAGATAGTGGCATCTCCTGAGAGAGTATTAGATCAGCACAATAGGGTGTTGGTACTCCAACAGCAAGGATACTCTTGGATAAAAAGGGTCTATCTTGAACCCATTGGCAGTGTAGTGAAACAGTGGAAGCCCTAATTGGCATAAGAAACAACAACTTTCTATCGTCAGGGAGCCTAGAAGATAGAACAGTGAGTTTTTGTGTAAAAAATACTACTAGCAGAGTCAAGTGATAGTGGTTGTAGCTAGATTTGATGACTATTAATTAATCTAGTAGTACAGATACTATGAACTACAATCAAACTATTGAATATTCACTAAATAATCTAGGTACTTATTTGTTCAGTACACTCGCTGTTTCAATAGACAGTCAACCCTAGGTTAGTGTTTTCGTTAAAGAATCATATTTCTGTTGCATCTTTATATTCACACTCACATATTGCTATAAATGTGTGCTGCTGTTAATAATTCACTAAAATAAAACCCTATCCAGAATAGAAACTCTAAAGGGAAAAAAATCTGTGTATTTAACCATACACTCTACCACTATTTATTTTATTCAAAATAAACGTTTAAACCCCCGATTCAAAGAAAAAATATAATGAAATATTCCCACGTAAAAATGTGTTTTGATTGAGTTCCCAAATCCCCGATCCGTCAAACATCAAGTATTTAATAAAATAAAATAAAATTATAAGAGAGTTCTTCTTCACTTACAGATTGCATATTTCCAGAGACCAGTCATTAACATTTACAAATATAAATAATATAATAGGGTGTATAACTAATAGGCTTCATATATATATATATATATATAACACTCGTTTATATGTAGATATAATTATTTAATTTTTAAATATTAAAATATATATTTCTAAAAGGAGTTTAATTATTAGATATTTTTGTTTGGAAGTTAATGGTATAATTTTATTAAAATAATGAATTTTAGTTATTAGTCTTTGTCAAAGCAAGATTTTAATATTGGATTGGTGATTGCATATTATGAAATATTATGTAAAACATTGAGTTCAAAATTCAAATTTCTATAGATTGTGTTTAAAGAAAAAACTAGAACAACCATAAAAATTAGATAGTTAGTAAATGTGGATAGACATCAATCCATGCTATCAATACCAGATATCTAATATAATACTTTTTTTCTAAACAAAAAACCATAATTTTATTTATAGAAATGATTGAAATTACATTATTTTATTCATTTTATAAAAAACCAAAAATCAACCAAGAAAAAATGGGCTTGTATGACCAAGTACCCATTTACATTATAAACAAAATTGTTGAGCATGAAACCATGAAACAAAGACTGATGATTACAGCTAGTGAAAGTGGCAAAGAGTCAATGTGTTCAAAATAAGAAACTAAAACACTGCGTTTAGTAGGAACTGAAAATAGAAAATGTATTCCAAAAATAAAAAAACTAAATGGATGTCTCTGGGATACCTAATATGACACTTGTTGATAAGAAATTTTCTTTAATTAATTAATTTGAGATAAATTAATTAAAAGAGTATAAGTAACTAGGAGATAAATCTCAGTCCTTGATATGTGTATACTACTATGCATATTCCAACATATTTCATGGAAGTTAAATGTCAACCATCCACCTAATAATTATTGATAATTAAATTAAAATTTTGGAAAACCTATTCTAAAATACACATGCCTATTGGGATAAACATATTTTTTTAAACATTTGATTGGACCATAACTTGAAGGCCTTATTGCATCCTTTGCACAATGTAATGCTACTTATGGTTGCAATTTATTAATATAATTTCAATATTCATGCATAATTTTTAGATATTTATGTATTTTTTTTATTTTTTATTCTGAATCTTTTTTTTTTTTTTTTGGTAAACTTAGTAGTGTCTCGCTATTCATTCCATAGTAACAAATGCAGGTTACATCAAAATATAATACTTTTGACCTCAACCTACTTGTAGGAAACTAGGTCGATTGGCCATCTTAAAGAGTTATAGGCCATTCAAAACTTAAATAGTCTAAAACGGTCTCTTGATATCATTAAAGGTCTATTGTCTATATTAACATATACAAACATATAGAAAAACTCTATGTTATCCGTATTAATATCAACAAAAAACATAAATTCATAATATTCAGTCTTCTCAAGACTCAATGGGTGTCGGGTCTTTAACACTCGACCCAGGCATGTCAACCTGGTGTAGATTCTGGAGCTGTCCATCAATACGTCCAAGATGGACGTTCTGGTGCTGCTGCTGTAAATGGATCTCTTGGATATCTTTGTGGATTTCCACCAGAATTTAGGCTGCTAGCGAGTCCACCCTGATCTCTTGAATTGTGACAATCACCTTAGCCAATAGACATTTCAGGGTCTAGTAGATACGAATAGACTATTTAAAAATAAATAGTCTACTACAATTATTACCAGGATCTGTTATAATTGGATCCATATCTTCCTCAACAAGATATTCTTCATTTTTAGTCCTGACATCCTATTCCCACCCAGAAATCAAAGATTTGATGTGGCTGGGTGTTCCTTCTGAATAGGCCTGAAACAAGTTCTCCATAATTTCTTTCCCGGACTTCCATCCTTTTCTACTTGTATCCGGTTTAGCCTTCTCTCTGTCTTTACCTTCCTTTTTACCCAACATAGCTTTAACCATTTTTCCTTGAACTTGGTCTCCCAGAAAATGTGCGTTCACCTAGCTCCACACCGTGATACTGACCCGACGTGCAATGGCCTGCGGGTGAAAATTGCTAGGAAGACCTATGCAGACAACATACTGAGGTGGCCAAATCTCGCGCCTGATCTTTTGTCTTCTTTCCTGTGCTCTGCAATCCCCTTTTTGTCATACTCCAAAAACCGGTAGAGGGAATGTTTTTAATGGCCCCCCACATCCTCCTGCTCGACACTTTCTATAGACCCTTCTGACATGCCTCATGACTTTGTAGGGAAACCATCCAAAAAAAAATCCTTGAAAATAATAGTAAATAACATATTTACCATGATTTATTCCTCAACGTAGCTTATGCAAGCCTTTGCATTAAAAATATAATTACACGGAGTTACTTCTGGCCATTATTTATGTTTCCTCAACATTTATGTACGAGTAAAACTGTAAACATTTAAACTTACTATCTAAGTAAACAATTAATTCATCCATTTCACATCTCGTTTATTAGTTCCTACTAAAGAAAAAATATAGGATTCTATTGGCCTATTGACCACTATTAATTTAGCATTGATACATATAAGATATAATTTTTTATACAATTTTTCCCATAGCTCAACTTATAATGTTTAATTTTGAAAAATAAATATTTAACTTTCAATATTATTAAAAAAAATATTTTTCAAACATTTGATTGGACCATAACTTGAAGGCCTTACTTATTCCAGCCATTGCAAAGTATAATGCTATGTGGAATATTCATGCAATATTGTTAGATATTTGTGTAGTGATATTTAATTCTTAAGCTTTGGAGGACAAAATAAAATCCTTGAAAATAGCTCATATATTTGTAAGGAGTTACTTTCCACTATTATTTATGTTTTCCATAGCTCTTATGTAGGGGTAAAAATGTAAATGTGTAAACTCACTAGAGGTTATTTCCCACCAAAATTTATGCACCTTGTGCCTGAACAAGCAATTAATCTATCCACTTCACATCTCAATTTATTAGTTGTTGCCAAAGAAAGACTATAAGATTTGATTTACCTTTTGAACATTATTAATTTAGCATTGACCAATATAAGTTATCAATTTTATGAAAGTTTTTCAAAACATACTTACTAACACTAAGCTGCCCTCCAACACTTATTTAAAATATATTTTTAACACTTATTGTGTGAGCATGTGGATCCTGGAATGGCCTGTGTAAATATGAATGGATGGAACTTTCGCGATCTTCTCTAATCTGCTACATTCCGTGATTGAGATGAAGGGTTCATCTGGAAATCCTGTCAGCATCATGGTTATGTTGCTCGTAAATATGATAAGACATAAATGAAGCAAATGAGTTTTTTTCACATGCAGAGCATCTTCTATAACAGGTGCAAGAATGATGAAGATGATTGACAACATTAGGTTGGGATCAGGAAGAATCGTAAGCAACAAGGAGAGGCCCAATGCAGCTCTCCTGGTGAGAGCCCGAGGTAAGAGCGTCGGTCCTCTATCGATGGTTTTACTCCATGTCCTCTGACTATGGGGAAGTGATTGTGATATTTGCTTTGGTTTTATTGGCCATTTACTTATTGTCGGCCATTTATAAAACATGTTGTAGAACAAACTTAAAACAGAGGTTGTAGGCTGTGTATATATGGTATTTTTTGACAAAGCAGATGGTAATGGGTAGATGGTTGTGGTGTAATGTGCTCCTCTGGGGGAAAATATGCTAAACAAAGAGGATTCTTCAACATCTCCTAGGAGCAATAGTATTTTAAACAACGTATATAATTATTTTTCACCAATTTGGGCGGTTTTCTGGAAAAGGTGGTGGGAGTCGCTGGTGATTTCTAGACCATGCAAAGACGTCGGGTTTAAAATGTGTCATCATTGGTGGCGTTGCAACGGTTGTGTTTGCTGTTGTTTGGACCCATGATAAAATCTGTTGGGCTGTGGAAAACCATGGAATAGAGCAAGGTATTGCTCCGGTTGCTATTCTGCATGAGACTGCCATCTCTGGGTGCGTTCCGTGGCTCTCGATTTCTGGCAAGGTTTTTCTTCTTTTCCGACATCGACAATACCTTTTCCCCCCAATGACTTTCAAAGGTGACAGGACGAAATTTATTTCTGCTACAGGGGGGGAACCTCGATAGTGTGGGTGGAGGCGTCCTAGCACGCATCAAGAACTATTTATTGATCTCAAACCTAGATGCCCATAATAGCTTATTGAGGTTGGTGCTGGAACTTAATTACAATAGTGGTACATGGGTGCCCCTTGCCTCCTCGAAAGATCTATTTTTGAATATATTTGAGTTGAAGTTGATCAACATTTACTTGCTGGATTGCCCAGACAAATTGTGGTTAGACGGTGCTGCAAACAGATCGGTCTTGGTTACTGGAACTGGTGTTATAGGGTGATCGGTAGTACCTACTTGGGACGCACAATTAAGGAGACACCCGGTGTTCTTAATGCTCGGCTTACATCAACTTTAATTTTTATGTCTTGCTTCTTCCCCCCCTTGGGCCTTGGGAGATCTCATGGATCTGCAGGATAATGGGTCGATGAGTTGGAGGGAAGACATACTTTCCTCCGACACGTCAGCACAGGAAGTGTTAATCATGACCACGTTGTTGGGGGAGAAAAATAGTGGCATATGTGAACAGATAACACATGCAATTCCACGAGTATTACAGAATGCTCGAGAGGAACTAAAAGGTTCGGAGAAGATTATTGTGGCATTTGATTCAGCTTCGCAGGGTCCCAACATAGAACACTCATTTACCAAACTCCAGAGAGACAAACGACGCCATCGAGACAGAGGCCGGAACTGCTACAAGCCTACATCGATCATCAAAGAGGTTAGCTTAGACAGTGATGACATCATGGATAGGGTATCCAGTCTTTAGAAACGCGCCTTGGTGGGAAGGTGGCTCCATTCTGATTCAAAGGGGATAGATATGACCACATGGGTACAGAAATTTTGGGTCCGAAAGGTTGGCTACATGCCAAAGATCAGCATGTTGATGGGCAATTGGTTCACTGTTCATTTTTTGCACGAACACGACTGTAAGAAGGTGATGGACAGAGTCTGGGTGAATGGTTGGAGCTATCTACAAATTATGCCCTGGTACTTGGGTTTTGATCCTCTGGTTGACTCCCCTCGGAGCAAGATTTTATGGGCTAAACTACTTGGTCTCCCGCTCGAATATTGGACTGTCAAATCTCTTACAGCTATCGGAAATTCCATTGGGACAACCAGATATGTTGATCCCAGAAGTGTGAGTATTCCTGATAAGCGTATTGCCTAGATTCTGGTGGAAGTGGGATCTTATGGGGATCTAGCGGGCGACGTCGAGCTGGTATGGGGTCAATGTCGTCACAAATAGCGAGTAGACTTCTGGGGAATCCCCTTTAGGTGTCTCTGTTGCTACAACAAGGGCCACCTGTAGCGGAACTGCCCGAACAGATTTTCTAAAGTAAAACGGGTGCGCAACTACAACATCATGAAGGGTGCTGGCAGCCGGCCGTCACACATGACTGAGCAGGAAACCTCGGGTAAGTATGTTTCTACTCCGAATGGGCAGAAGGGTCTAAGAAATCATTCTCACAATGCTGATTACACTATAGCTGTATCTTGTTCTAAAGTTGATGATATCCACCTTATATAGGAACCCTTGGTATGACCACTCCCCCCCCCCCGCCCCCGCATAAAGCTTCTCCCCTTGGAGAATGCACTAAATTATGCCTCTCAGACATTTCTCATGACTGCTCCCACCCTAACATTAGCAAACATCTTTTGTTTGACCTCCCTTCACAAACGCTTCTGACTAAGGCTTCCCCTGGGAAGGCTCCCCCCCCTCCTTCTGTAAGTTGCGCCCCACCCCTTAACAGTAAATCTCCCCCCGATGACTTGATGAGATCTGCTAGACAGTTTTTATCTAAGAACCCAGGGATCCCTAACCCCATACCCTCTCCTGACAGCCCTATAATAGTATCACCTTCCATGTCGCCTCTGGAGTGGGCCTCACCTTTCAATAGCCAATTTCAACATGCTGACCTGCCAGATGAATCCCCTAGGAAATCTATTGGTACAGATCTGGATGAATTACTGAGGAATCTGGATCTAGATCTCGTAGCTTTGACAGTTTTTGATCGAAAAACTATAGACGCTCATCCCACAATATCGCTAGAGTCTGCTGCCAACATCACTGTCCGAAAGACCAAAATATCTGGATCCAGACATTTTCGAGGAAGACAGAAGACGAAAGAACTTTTCCAGGGGGAGATTTTGAACCTACATGATATTCCAGTCATGCACGTGGAGGAGGATAGGGCCCTTAGAGCAAGTCGCCCTCAAAAGAGTGTGACATGACCTCCATCCTGTCTCTCAACATTAGGGGGTTAGGCGATCCCTCTAAAACAATTCGCCTTAGGGAATTGGTCAGGAACCATTGACCATCGATAATTTTACTACAGGAAACTCTTTGTCTGAGGATAAATGCAATGGATTCTTTATTTGCGGTTTGTCCGGGTTGGAAGATTGTAGGTATTGATTCAGTGGGAAGATCGGGCGGCTTGGCAGTTGGCTGGGATGAACAACTCTTTGATCTTATGGCATAAAAATTCTTTGGAGGTATTTTTCTATATGGTTTCTGCAGAGGGATAAGTGAGAATGTTTCCATCGTAAATCTATATGCACCCTTCCTTCTGAAGTCTGATTTCTGGAATAAGATGGATAAATGTGGAGTTTTAGAACTTACAAATCTTATGTTGATTGGGGATTTCAACGTTGCTCTAACTATGGAAGAATCATGGGGTAGTAAAGCTAGATTAGACCCTGCGGCCAGAAGAGTATCTCAAATACTGGACAGCCACAACCTTGTCAACATCAAACCGGTACCAGTTGTGCCCACTTGGACAAACAGAAGAAGCAGAAATGAATACATTACAAAGGTATTAGATCGTGCTCTGGTCGGTATTGGAGTGATGAACCTTATGGGAAATCTGCGACTCTCGGTACAATAATCGGCTCCCTCAGATCACATGGAAATATTGTTATCATGGAGACACGAAACCAGTCATAAAGGTGCCCCTTTCAAATTTAATAGGGTTTGGTTGTCTGACCCAGAATTCATACAATTGGTAAAATCCTTCTAGAAGGATGCTTATCAGGAAGGCAGAGGCCCCCACGGGCTTGGTCTAGCTGCTAAATTAAGGGACTTAAAAAAAATAGTAAAAGGGTGGGAACGTGAAAAAAAAGGCCACACAGAGGAAAGAACTGGCAGAGGTCTCAGATAACATCACTCGGGCATATGAATTTTTAGCAGTAAATCTTCCTGATGAGGAATTTTATGCACACTTGAAAGCTCTGGAGAACTGGAAGTTAGAATTACTGAAGGTTGAAGAAATCATGTGGAAGTTGAAAAGCAGAAAACAGTGGCTAAAAGAGGGAGACCTGAACACCAAATATTTTCATGCATGTGCTTCTGGCAGGAGGGAGAAAAATTCCATATGGAGAATTCGCATGAAGGATGGCACTATGATTACTGATGAAGAGGGGATTCGGAAGGCGGCATTTGATCACTTTATGGACTTCTACAAGAAAGACGAGGAGATATCACTCCACAACCAGCAATGGGTTATTAGCCACATCCCCAGGATGTTTGACCAGTTGGCAGCCGACGTTTTCATGAGGCCTGTCTCTAGGAAGGAAATTGAGGAAGTTCTAAAATATTTTGCTAGGGACAAAAGCCCCAGGCCGGACGGATGGCCAGCCGAATTCTATATCAGTTTTTTTGACTTAATGGGGGGTGATATCTAGGATATGATCGAGCAGATCAAAATTAATGGACATATTCCAGGTGATTTAAGTGCTACCTTCATTGCTCTGATCCCGAAGTCTTCGGATCCCCTGACATTCTCAGACTTTAGGCCCATTGCTCTATGCAACGTTTTATACAAGATTTCCTCCAAATTTATTGCAAACAAGCTTAAAGGAATTCTCTCTAGATGGATCTCGGAGGAACAATATGGGCTTCTCAATGGTAGATCAATTCATGATGATGTCGCCATCGCCCAGGAAGCGATGCACACAATACACGACCAGGAGAAGGATGGAATTATCTTTAAGGTGGATCTCTTTAAAGTGTATGACTCTGTTGATTGGTCCTTCGTCAGACTAGCCCTCTTCAAAGTCGGCCTCTCGCTGCCTGCCATTAGACGGATCATGGCGTGCATCTGTTCGGTGAGATACAGCGTTATTATCAACGGGATTCCCTCTGAGTTCTTCAGAGTTGGGTGTGGACTGAGACAGGGCTGCACATTATCTCCACTCATTTTTCTCCTAGTCATGGAAGGTTTCAGTCAGTTGATCAACATCGCTTCTTCGGAGGGACTCTTTAAAGGATTGTCGGTATCTCCTTAGGTCAGTGTCTCACACTCACTTTTTGTGGATGAATTACTAGTGTTTGGTAACATCTTTCGTAATCACTGGGTTTACTTCCACACTCTATTGAACCATTTTGGCTCGACCATGGGGCTTCACATCAACAAGTTAAAAGCTCTTCTCCTAGTTGATCGCGGTGATGTTGAGGAAGTTCAATTCATTGCTGGTCTTCTGGGGGTGAATGTCGCCAGACTGATGAAGGGTGTCTCTTATCTAGGATTTATATTGAAACCCTGTGCATATGTAAACAAATATTGGGAGTGGCTTATTGAAAAGCACAGGAGAAAAATATCAAAATGTACAAACCGGTGGCTGACTTTGGGCAGGAGATACATATTAATACAAGTAGTTTTATCCCAGCTTATGGTCTACTGGGGTCACCTGTACTACCTCCCGGCTTACATAATGGAAAGAATCAAAGCAGTCATGGCACAATTTTTGTGGGCAGGAGTAAAATCTGATAGAAAATACCACCTTTGAAAATTGTCAGAGGTCACCATTCCTAAGGCTCTGGGGGGATGCGGTCTGCTAGACCTCCGAATTTTTTCTATCGCATTATTGGCTAAGTCCATGTGGAGGGCGTTGACGGGGGTCAGGATCTGGCCAAACATCATGGAGGATAAATACCTGGGAGTAAGATCCTTGGTAGCCTATTTATATGGCCCCTTCACTCTCCATCAATGAGCCTCCATGATCTGGAGGAGCCAGTCAAAATGCAGAGATGTAATCACTCGCAGGATGGTATGGAAGTCTGGAAATGGGAGGATGATTCCCATCACATGCAACGCTATATTGGGCGCACAGGCAGGGATAAACGTTGAGGCGGATTTTATCCACAAACTCTCACATAGAGGTTTTATCTACATCTTTGACATCATATCACACTGGGAATTAGGCACCCCAGTTTGGAAGCCATTTGCTACTCTTGGGCTGAGGAAAAATGATCTGGGATGTTGGCAAAACTTCATCAACTCCCTTCAGGCTGCCGGTTTCTTTTTTGATCCTTTGGGGCACAGGATCGTTTGGGGTGGGTCATCCAAAGGAACACTCATTTGCGTCAAGGATCTCTACCAGCACTTAAAGGATGAAATCCATATCGCATATGATATCCCTGGGTTCTCCAAGTTATGGGGCTGGAAGATACCATATAAGAATGTACTTTTCAACTAGTTGCTTAGAAAAGAGAAGATTTTCACTTGGGAGAATCTGCAAAAAAGAGGTAAACATGGGCCGGGATGATGCATTCTTTGCAAATTGGATTTAGAGTCAGTATCACATCTTTTCTTTGAATGTAAGGCCTCATTAGGATTATGGGACATGCTCTCAACTATGGCATGTGACCTTGGATGGAGACCGCATAATCCTACTCAAGCATATGATTTTTGGTCGACTAAAAACGGCGGGTATAGAGCCCTCCCTTACTATGTATGCTGGGAGCTATGGTGCACTAGGAATAATATGTTGTTTAGGGAGGTGCATTTTGAACTTGCTCTGATTTTCTCTCGAGTCTTGGAGTGGCTCAGTATCAGCTCTATCCCAGTACAGGAATGCAAATATCTTTCCATCAGGCTCAGACCACACTGCATCCACCTTCCGGCTCTATTCTTTGATGGTGCACAACAGGACGACCTTTGTGGATGTGGTGCTTGGCTTAAAATTGATGGCGAGGAGAGATATCACGTTTTCTGGAATGGTGGCTATGGAACAAACAACAAAGTGGAGATCATGGCACTTTGGAGCGGGATTATGGTTGCCTATCATTTACAGATTCCATGCATTGATATTTACGGGGACTCTAGGATCATTATTGATGGTATTTCTAGCAGATCCTCTTTTAGTGGTGCTAATCTTATAGGATGGATTGACCGCATCAACTAGATCCTTTCTAAGTTCCAGAGAGCCTCCTTGCAACATGTCTACATAGAACTTAATAGGAGGGCGGATGGTCTATCCAAGTTAGGTTTGGAATAGCCATATGGATTCATATCAGTCATACACTATCAAGCTAACAAGAATTTGGCTTCCTTCAAATACTCCTTATAGACTCTCTTATCACATGCATCCGTGACAATGGCCCTTCACAGTGGTTGCCTTTTTGACTCCTCACGGATTTTTTCTCTTGTTGTTTCATCTCGGATACTGTAGCTGAATCGTTTTTCAAGCGAGCCTGGGATCTTACAAGTGAGCCCGTGTTTTTCTCTTATGAACGTGTTGTCACTACTGGTATCTATTTTAACCCACTACCTATTTATCTATACAAGTGAGCCTGTGGTTTTCTCTTATGAACGTGTTGTTACCACATGGTTAACGTTTATCACATTGCCTATAAATCTATGCAAGGCTGGACACTGGGTATTGTTTTTGGTATGGTAAGGATGTCAGGTTGGACGTGATCCATCTTGCTGGCTTTTCATTTACATGTTATCTCATCCTGTTTTAGAAAGATTTTTTGCAAATCTGGATCCTCTCATATGTAACGGCATTTTCATGTGGTTCATGTTGTATTTAATTCTCTTCCCTGTAGGTGACATGGGGTTACACTTCACTGTCTGGGATGGGGCACCATATTTTTATCTGGATGGATGAACTGGGTGCAATATCTGTTGATGAGTTTATGTATTTTGGCACATGGACTGTTTTTTCCTATAATATAACATACGTTGTTTTTT
>JAXQQM020087087.1:0-31019 GCA_034641835.2 Pinus albicaulis
TTTCATGTAGGGACTGGTAACCTAATTAACATAGTTGCTAATGAAATAGGTAACTGAAATGGTACCTACTTTTTTGAGGTAGCAAAAAAAGCACCCGATTTTGAAAAGTGGTGATGCAAAATCACCCCATTTTTTTTGGGCATATTTTTGACAGTTTAATTTTTTTATTTATGAAGTATGAACATTTGTTCTAAAATGTTAGTGATTTTCATGCTAATTTTAAAAAGTGTTGATGCATCATCAACCTTTTTTTTTAGAGTGGTGATTTTCATGCTAATTTTGAAAAGTATTGATGCAACATCAACCATTTTTTTTTTAAAGTGGTAATTTTCATGTTGGTAATAAAACATAAAAATAAAATAAGAAAAACATGATTAAAAAACTCAAATATAAAAAATATATATATATAAATAATAAAGAAACCAATAAAAATGCAAAAAAAAAAAAAAAAACTTGTAAAAATTAAAAAATAAATAAATAAATAAACAAAAAAATTTGACAATTAAATTAAAAAATGGGGAAAAATTTCAAAAAAACACATAATTTAAAGGAAAAAAAAAAAATCAAAAACGATTTTTTTCTAAGTTATTATATATATATATATATATATATATATATATATATATATATATATATATGAAATTTAAAAATAATTAAAATTAAAATAGAAAAATAAAAAACAATTAAAATTTGAAATTAAAATTAAAAAAAATAATAATAAAAAAATAAAAAACAAATAATTTAAAATAATAAAACATTAAATTAAAAAAAAACAAAACAAAATTAAAAAATAATAATAAAATAGAAATTTTAAAATAAAAAAATTAAGATTAGAAAAAGAAAATTTGTTTTTAAAACTTCAACCATTTTAAAATTTTAAAAATGAAAAAAAATAAAATAAAAGTAAGAAAAAAAACAAAAAACATTTTAAGTTAAAATTTTAAAAAATTTAATAAATAAATTAAAAGTAAAAAAAAAACCTAAAAATATCAAATTTAATAATAATAATAATGATTAAAATTTTTAAAATAAAATATTAAATTAAATTAAAAAACAAATATGAAATACAATAAATAATTAAAAAAATTAAAAAAATTATTAAAAACAAAAAGAAATATTAAAATTTCATAAATAAAAAAAATCGAATTAAAAATATATATATTTAATTAAGCCACCCAGGTGGTGGTGGGAGGTCAATTCTCGGAATCGACTTAGGGAGGTCGATTCCCGGAATCGACTTGGGGAGGTTGATTCCCGGAATTGACCTTGGGAGGTCGATTCTGGGAATCGACTTGGGGAGGGAGGCCAACTCCAGGAATCGACCTGTGGAGGTCGATTCCGGGAATCGACATGGGGAGGTCGATTCCGAGAATCGACATGGGGAGGTCGATTCCAGGAATTGACCTGGGGAGGTCGATTCCAGGAATTGACCTGGGGAGGTCGATTCCTGGAATCGACCTAGGGAGGTTGATTCCTGGAATCGACCTAGGGAGGTCGATTCCCGGAATCGACTTGGGGAGGTTGATTCCAGGAATCGACCTCCAGCCTAGGTGGTGGCAAGGGCCGGTTGTTGGGTGGGCGCGGGAGGCTGCAAGTAGCTGCCCGCCCAACCCATCGGATGTCCCTTGTTGCAACCTAGGCGGCGCAATTAAATAATTTGATTTTAATTCGATTTTTTTTCTTTTTTATTAAATTTTAATAAGTTTTTTTTTTTTCTTTTTTTTTAATTGTTATTTATTATATTTCTTATTTTTTTTTATTTTAAACATTTTTAATTTTAGTTTAATTTTATTAAATTTAATATTACTTTTTGAATTTAATTTAATAAAATTTAATAAGTTTTGTTTTTTTTTTAATTTATTTAAATTTAATATTTATTTTTTTATTTTATTTTTATTTTTTTAATAATAAAAATTTAATATTTTTTTATTTAAATTAGATTTTTATATTTTAAATTAATTTGTTTTAATTTTTTTTTTTTCAATTAATATTTTTTATTTATTTATTTTTTCCATTTTCCATTTTGAATTGATTTTTATTTTTATTTTTTAATTTTCATTTTAAAAGTGTTTTATTTTTTTTGAGTTTTATTTTTTTTATTTTGTTTTTAATTTTAAAATTTATTTATTAAATTTAATATTTTTTTTATTTTTTTTTTAAGATTAATAATTTTTTTTTTTAAATTTAATAAGATGTAGAATATATATTTTTAATTTAATTTAATAAATACATATAATTTATTTTTTATAATTTAAATTTAATATATTTTTGAAATTTATTTGCTTTTTTAATATTTTTTTTTTTAATTTTTAATTTTTATTTTTAATGCTCATTTTTAAATTTTTAATTTATTCAAATTTAATATATTTTATTAAATTAAATTTTTTTTGGTTTTAATTTAATAAAAAATTAATTTTATTTTTTTACAATTAATTTATATATTTTAATTTTATTTTATTTTTTTAAATTTATTTGTTTTTTTTAATTTGTTTTTTTATTTTTAATATTTTGAATTTTTGAATTTTTAGTATATTTTTAAATTTTAATTTTTAAAATGTTGTTTATTTATTTATTTATTAATTTTTTCTCTTTATTTTTTTCTTTTAATTTTGTTTAATTAAAAAAATTAATGAAATTTATTTATTTTTCAATTATTTTGTAATTTTATTTTTTTTTTAATTTTTAATATAAATTTTTACTATTCTAAAATTTTTGTTTCAATACTTTTTATTTTCAAGGTGTTTTTTGCACAAAAAATAAATTGGATTTTTCTTCCATTTTTAAAAATTGTTGAAAATTTACCCTGAAAAAAAAAGGTTATTCCAAAATACAACTTTTCATTTTCGGGTTGTTTTTTCATGGTTTTTTGATGTTTTTTTTGTTAGAGTTCCTATTTTGAGGTAATAGTTCCTGTTTGATCAGTAACTATGTTAATTTTTCTTCACTAATATGATGGTGAAGTTTGGCTCATTGATTTTTATCTTTTGTGATCGAGATAACACTTTTTTTAAAGTGTGTTAGCTCAATGGAAGAGCACCTGCCTTGCAAGCAATAAGTTGGTGGATCGATTCCATCATACCTTAACATGAATTAATCACCGAAGAAAGAAAAAGATTCACATTCTATACATATTTTTTAAAGAGAAATTTTTATTGTCTCTAGAGAGACAATAACTGAGATTAAAGACATATTGTCTCTATGGAGACAATAACTGGGATTTGTCTCTATAAAGAAAATATGTCTAAGTTGTAGCTATAGTCTCTTGAGAGAAAAAAATAAATTGTATCTTAAGAGACAATAATATTTGTGTTTTATATTGTCTTTATAGAGACAATTTTTTAAGACAATAATTTGAGACAAATTCTTTAAGACAAAAAATTGAGACACATGCTTAAAGACAATTTACAAGTTTTATTTTTGTCTCAAGTTAAGACAATTTACTCAAATTTTGTCTTAAAACCCTCCTATATGTAGTAGTGTAAGCAAGTCAAATTTTTTAATATGAAAATTTATTTTTAAATTCAAAACTTGAAAAATAGCTTCCACTTCTAAAAATTTAATTCCTGTCCGCACTTAGTATATCTAAATTAAAATATATTTATACTAATTATAATAATATTGTTTATATTTATATAAATTTCACATCTCTATATACAAAAATATTCTTATTTTTAATTTTATCAAAATATGATAATACATATACTTAATATAGGCCTAGTCTAACTTATAGAAGAAATGACTTTTTCACTAGAATCCAACGATACAATCCCAAGCAAGATTGAGATTTATTCTTGTTTAAAATTAATTTTTGAATGCGTAAATGGAGTCAACACCTTGAAAAACTTTTGAGCCGCTAGAATTATACAAATTAAACTCAATTTTTTAAAAATATCTAATTGACTTTAATTAAAATTAACCAGAAAAAACTCTTTGAAAAATGTCATTTCCTCTATAACTTAGACTTTTCCATTAATATATATTCAACATTTTTCTATAGCATATATATATATATATATATATATATATATATATATATATATATATATATATATATATATATATTTAAAATATAATAATTACAAAGTATGGATCATTATTTTAATTTGTATGATAAAATGGATTTTAATTTATTTTGCGGTGAAAATTTTCTCCATTAATACTTGGGTCCACGGAGAATTTTCTTGACTAATACTTGGGCCTGCGATGAATTTTCTCGACTAATACTTGTGTCTGCGATGAATTTTCTCGATTAATACTTGGGTCTGTGGTGAAAATTCTGCGGTGAATCCTGAGGTGAAAATTTTCTCGATTAATACTTGGGTCTGCAGTGATTTTTTTTGCGATAAATTTTCGGACCTAGGCACTTGAGGTCTGTTGTCAGGTTTGCTGATATTCAGGTGCACACATTCGTTATCTTTTTCTAATACATATCTGCTCATATATTCTCAGGTATGAATAATTCACCACAGCTACCAAAGATTACCAAAGGTAGGCCTAGCACAGTTACTCTACAGAGCCTTTATGAGTATATAGAGTCTTTAGAGAAACATAGAGAAGAAAGAGAAGTCAAGCTACAAACCCAATTAGAAGCCATGCTAGAAAAAAAATTCACGTCTCTTGAAGACAAGATCAAGAAACAAATAGAAAATAAAATAGAACCATTGGAGAATAAAATGGAGGTAATGGAGACTAGGTAGAAGGTCATAGAAAAAAAAAACCAAGATACGAACCAAACATCTCAGCAAGGAGATGCTGATAATATAGAGAGTCTTAAAATGAAGGACATGATTAAAGAACTAGAAGAAAAAGTTAACAACAATCTCACCCTAAATAGTGGGGCAGGTAAATTAGATATAAAACCAATTAAGGATGAAATGAAAAAATTGATTGAATTAGACCATGAGCGTAACAAAAGGGCCTTGAACCTTATAATATTCGGTTTAAAAGATGAGGTATACGAGGATACTTTAGCCATAGCCCAGACAAAATTACATAATAGATTACAAATTGAAACCACGTGTCTCATAGAAGCAATAATATTAGGGAAATTAATTGAGAATAAAGGAAGGCTAATCCGAATAAAGATGAGATCTACTGACCATAAGTATGACATACTTAGTAAAACCTCAAGTCTAAAAGGAACGAGAATATTTATAAATGAATATCTCATTCCAGAAGATCAAGCAGAATTAAGAAAGGAAGTTCAAAAGGTAAAAGAAGCTAGGAAGGAAGGAAAATGGGCAATAATCAGAAATAGAAAAGCCATTATTTGAGATAGAAACCAAAAAGATAGTAATAAATAGCAATTCAACATGCTTCGAATTCTTTCTTGGAACTGTCGGGGCTTTCCATGGAACAAAGGCCCCAAGCTAAGTTGGATCTCAAATGATGTTGATATTATATTGCTTGTTGAAAATTGGGAGCACGAAGAATCTAAGGTCCCTAACATAGATGGCTTTGCACTATGGTCTACCTGGAACAAGCGATCCTCCTGTAGAGGCATTGGGGGCATAGCTTGCTACATTAAGAAGAACATCTCCCCCCATGCTAGGATTTATAAAAACGACCCTTACAACCAATATAGTTGGATTGAGATTACTGACATTAATGATAAAAATACCTACATAGCAATCTGTTATTTCCCCCCCATTAATTCTAACTTCTATAAGAAAAAGAATCTAGATAAAAATAGTCCTTACAATGGTTTAGAGAATGATATTTCTAGCCTAAGGAATGAAGGTAATATCCTTTTAATGGGTGACTTTAATGCTCGAACTTCAAGCAACCAAGCTATTATTCTAAGCAATCATTCCAACCCCAATCCTCTTTGGTTAGATGAAGACCTTACTCTGGCTAGCCGGTACAAAAGGAGCTCTGAAGACCTCGAGGATAATTTGTTTGGGTCGGAGCTAGTCAAGCTCTGTAGTGCTCAGGATCTCATAATTTGCAACGGTCTAAAGAAGTGGCCCAATTCTAGCCAGATGACCTGCATCCATGGGCTTGGCAGCAGCGTGGTAGACTATGTTATTTCCGATCTCCCTTTATACAACGAAATAATAAATTTTGACATCTTAGACGACCACGAGCCTGACTCTGATCATAGGCCTTTACTCATAACTCTCAATTTTGTCATGCATAGAGATCCCATTGAAGATAATCCTTATAGTCAAAATAACTTAATCTTTGATAGAAATAAAAACGATCTCTTTCTAAATGAATTAAAAACTAATTTGCTTCCTTTATCTAGTATAGACAACATAGATGACCTCTATCATAATTTTACTACAACCCTCTCATATTCTATTAACAAGTTCTCAATCGAAGTCTCAAGTAATAAAAGAAATAGAAAAACCAACCCATGGTATGACAAAGATTGTAAAAGTGCGAGGAGAGAAATTAAGGAAGTTGTTGATGAATCTCTCAAAATTGACAAGATAAAAATCTACAAATCCCTAACTAAAAGGAAAAAAAACAATATATTCGTAAAAGACAAGAGAATCTCTTACACCTCTCTAAGGTGGCTCCTAAGAAATTCTGGAGGCAAATTCTAACTAGGAAAACTAAAGATAATAATAAAATTGCTTTACACGACTAAAATTCCTATCTTAAAAAGCTTTATGAATCTCTAAATGCCAGGGATAACTTTGAAACCCTGCTCACAATGAAAGAATTTTTCTCATTAGAAGACATTGATTTTGCGTTAAACGCCTGGAAAATGGGAAAGCTAAAGACATTAAAGGTTACCAAGCGGAAATCTTAAAAATTGGAGGTCCTATTCTCATCCCCCACATCCACAAGCTTTTCAACCAAGCGGTCAAGAAAGGGTTCCCTTAACCTTGGACTCAGAGCCTCATTATCCCTATTTTTAAAAGTGGGGATACAAATAACCCCTCTAATTATCTGAAAATTATGATCAGCCCTCTCTTAGCCAAGTTATATGGTATTATTTTGGAAAAGAAGTTGAGCATTTGGCTTGAAAGTGAAGGTAAGCGAGCTAAAGGCCAAGGGGTGTTTAGAAGGCAGCACTCAAGAATGGACCACCTCGTTATGATTAGGATCATTGTGGAGGAATTTCGCAATGATAAATCCAATCTCTTCTGTTGCTTTGTGGACTTTAGAAAGGCTTTCGATACGGTTCCTAGAAATAACCTATGGAATAGATTAGAAGAGCTAAATGTTCCTTTCGAGGTAAGAGCGACTGCTATAAGGTTATACGAGAATGTAATTGCCAAGTTAAAGAGCAATGTGGGGTGGTCAAAACATATTAAGTGCAATATCGAAGTTAAACAAGTTTTCCCCCTCTCCCCTACCCTATTTGGCATTTACATCGACAAGCTAGAAGGTTGTTTAGAGGAAGCAGGATGTGCTGGCACGATCTTAGCTGGGATAGTCATCATCCTTATTCTCTATGCTAGCGATATTGTTCTTCTCGCAAGGTGCCCATCTGATCTTGATAAGAAACTTAGACTTCTTAAGGATTTCTGCTCTACAATGGGTATGTCTATTAACACTGACAAAACAAAAGTTATGATTATCAAATCCAAGAAGGACACTTACGCTAATTTTATGTATGAAAATAGTAACTTGGAGGAAGTGTCTTCTTACAAGTACCTAGGAATTGATATTCATCAAAAGCTCAACTGGAACTATAGCATTCAGAAAAGGATTAATGGGGGGTGGAAAGCTTATTTTGGTCTTGAAAATAATTGTAAAATGGAAAAACTCATAATGTGGGATAGAAAGAAGTTCCTCTTTGAAACTTTAGTCACTCCTACTATCTTATATGGATGTGAGGCTTGGGGTTGCAACATATCTAGAGAATCCTGGAGAAATATTGAGCAAATCCAGAAGCGTTTTATAACGTATAAGCTTAAAATTAAAAGAAATACACCCTATCCTATTATCCTTATAGAAGTGGGTCTTTCCTATCGAGAGCCTAGATATGACTAGGCTTTTGTTGTATAAGCACAAGCTCAATAGCATAGGAGACCATAGACTTCATAAGCTAGCTTTAAATTCTAGCCAAAACCACCTAAGGTTTAAAAGAGGTTACTATAAAGACACCAAGGCTTGGTTAAACCATTGGGAGATCGATGAGAATGTTGCACTGCAAAACATTAATAACATTAAAAAAATTGTTACTTCTAAGTTCAAAGAAAAAATGTGGTGTGAGAAAGATCTAGCAGCTAAAATAAAATTAAGATATTATAAGGAGGTCATCAACCCCACCCTATAAGATCAAAGTATCTCTCTGTTTTAAATAGCTCAAAGAAGAAAATTAATATAGCTAAGATTAGAACGAACTCTCATGAGCTCCATAGTGAAACAGGTCGTTGGACAGTTCCTAAAACACCATGGATGGAAAGGATCTGCCATCTTTGTGAGAATATGAACATTGAGGATGAAAATCACTTCCTCTTAGAGTTCCCCGCATACAACCACATTAGAGCTCAATTTCATAATCTTTGTTGCAATACTGACCTTCCTAGCCTTTTAAGATGTCAAAATTATAGGATGTCAAAATTATAGTGAGCTCGGGAGGCTTCTCTCCAAGATTTCCGAGCATAGGAATAAAATCTTAAATCAAACTAAAAAATTAATATGAATTATTATTATTGCGCCGAGATGCACAATCTACAGCCCAGTATGACCCCAATGTGTAAGATTGTCACGTCCTAAAAAATTAATAAAAATATTTTTTTCTAATGTCAACCAAAACATTAACTTGAATCTTAAATCATATATAACTTGATTCTTTATATTATATATAACTTTTTAACCTTTTTAATAGAGTAAGATTAATTATTAAAATATAACAATGTATTATCTCTACAACCTAGTATGGGGTAGATCTCACGTAAAAAGGTAAACATGTAAAAGTAAATGTAATGTTTAAAATTTAACATTTTTGATACGATGTTTATTCTATTTAAAAATAAACCTAATTATTATTATGTATAGACATAATATAAATTTAAAATGTAAAGAGGTTTAGGTATGATAAATAAATAAAAATATAAATAAACCAGGTATGGTAAATAAATAAATAAATATTTTTATACTTACTCCAAAGATATGGTCAATAAATAAAACCTCTTTTTATATTTACTCCATAAACCTCTTTATATTTACAAAAACTAAAAAAAGAGGTTTTATTTAGGTGAAGCCTAGAGGCCAAATACCACCGGACAAATTATTATTAATACCATGGGCCAAATACCATATTTATAAAGGAGGTATGGTAAATAAATAAATAAATATAAAAGAGGTATAAAGAGGCATGATAAATATATAAAAACATATCGAATATCATGATAAATCAACATATAATTATATAACAATCCTATGGGCCAAATACCATGGTAAATAAAAGATGTATGGTAAATAAATAAAACCTCTTTTCATATTTACTCCATAAATATCTTTATATTTAGGTGAAGCCTATGGGCCAAATTATTGTTAATACCATGCCAAAAAAAAAACATTATTAGCCTAATATTAATATTAAAAGTTCATTATTATTATTATTATTAAATCTAATATTCATATTAATATTATTAAATTTGATAACTTTGGATTAATTGTTACACTAAAATTTTTCACCATGACATTTAGCTATCTATATGGGTTCATCATTACCTATTTATTGCTCCCTTAGAGGTCCAAAATCATAAAATTCCTAAATCAAGTCTTGAACTTGGAAAAAAGCTCATTAAAACCCTAAAAAGCCTAATTCCACACTTTTCGTAGTCATTTCCTCCTGTACCACGGTTTATTGCTATAAAACCTGCGGCACGTCCTGCACGTTATGCTCATTAAAACTGTGGACCCTCGTAAAAGGTAAAATAAAAAGAAAATTAAGTTCTAGAAGCGCAGTTGGTCGAATATTCACCCAGCTGGGGCCTTCTAGAAGCGCTATTTGGTCGAGCTTCGTCCCTTCCATTCATGAACCTTTATCCCTTCATAAATGAAGTTATCCTTTGGTTTTTGGAGCTAAAATCCCATGATGAGAGGGATTTATCCCTTCCTTACTGGAACTGAAACTACCTTCCTTCAGCTATAAATTGAGACCATGTTTCAGTCTCAAGGGTACTTAGAACTTGGTAGTTTTGAGGTGAATTGCTGAAGAAATTATACTCTCATTTGGCATCATTGGCATGAGATAGATTACATACTCAAGGCCATAGTTTCATGCTAATTCAGAGAGTTGGAGTCTCGTCAAACTGAGGAAAACCACTGTTTGGGACCCTGGAAGAACCTGTACAAACATCAAGGCGTCAAGGTTGTAAGGCTTCTTCTTTTCATTCAAAGTCAATACAAATGGATTCTATTTTCTCATTAAGTCGTTCATGTATATTTTGAATAATTTAATTCTTGGATTCCTTGATCACTAAGATAGATTATTGCTTTTGAATTATCATATCTTGTAAATGCTTTTGATCCCTTTCACTTGTCTTTGATTGTAGATCTTATACGCTGGATCAATATCCTCTGGAGTAATTTGATTGAAGATCGAATAAGTGTTGAACTTCAAGTAGGAGCATCTCTCCATATTTAATCAATAATTCTTAAGCATAGTGGTCTAGAGAAAATGGTCTACATTTGTCTGTTTGTTTCTAGATATCCTTAGGATACTAGGGAGATCGCTCTTGTCCTCAAGAGGGATTTGTCCGTCTAACAAAATGGCGACTCCACTGGGGAAAATACAAACTTAGTTTTATTTTTCATTTTCAGTTTTACTTTTGAAAGGTTTCTTTGAATTTGATTAGCTCAAAACTGGGTTGGGTAGAAGAATCAATAGAATCCCTGGCTGTGAATCTATATTTTTATTTTTTCTGTGTTTTTCCCGCCTTCTAAACTTTTTGTTTAAAAACAGAGTGGTAGAATCTACAGATTTTAGTAGAATATAGTGCAGTACCACACCTTGTTCTATCAAAAACTGCGGACTTCTGGAAAATTTTTGAAAAAGTAAAAATTCTGTTTTTTGGAATCCAATTACTTGATTCTTTGTTATTATCCCAACTTCTCTTGATTGTCAAAGACCTTTGTGTGAATTTCTGTAATGAATCAAATAGTGTAAATAATTATTAATTAGTTAATTAATAATTAGGCTGAAAGGGCATGTCGGATAAGACATGACCTTTCATGAAGAGGTACCTGCGTAGGTATATAAGCAGGCCTCATTTGTAATTCTCAATCATCTATCTCATATCTTTTATAATATAATATTTGTATCCTCATGGATATCTTTGTATTCCAAGTATTCTGGAGTATTTTAACTTGAGAAGGAACTTTGTTCGCTTCATTTGGTATCAGAGCAGTTCGATCAGTAGGTAAGATTATTTTGATTATACTTTCATTGGTATACAAGCTCGTGGTTTTGGAAGCCCATGGTAATTTCCCATGGTATTTTCAAGGTAAAGGAATAAAAAATCTTTGTGTGAATGGTAAGTTTACTTTTACGTGGAGAACATTAACTGAGTCAAATACACATAAGTGGACATATATTTTATAGGTGAATATATGTGAATAGCCACGTTTCACTAGGGCTGTAACCTTTCAACAAAAAAAAGAGTTAAAAAAAATCAATTGTTAAAATAATATATATATATATATATTTAATTAATTAAATTATTTAAAAATAAATAAAAATGAAGGATAATAACTTCATTAAAAAGAAGAAGAGAAAGTTAGGAAGGGTTACCTTAAAAACCCTAAAAAATCAATTCAACAGACAAAATGGAATCAATGATTGATGAGAAGGAAATTTAATCTAATTCGGAAAGGAAAGAAGGAAAATTTCGTGAAAATTATAGTATGTTTATCCGTACGTTAATTAGAATCAAAGGGTCACTTGCGGGAAAGGAAGTTCTCATATCTATCGATCTTAATCAAAAGGATAATTATGTTAGTACTGAATGTGATAACCAATTAGTGATCTCTGAATCAAATATAATCGAAACAAATTCAATTAATGCAAATGAAAAACAATACGACATAAGGAATCTACATCCAAGTATTGGGGAGTATTCCTTGGTCTTGCAATTTACCGTTAAAACCTTATTTTGTAACAATAGTGATATAATTCTCAGTTCGCTCTAGATGGAATCACTAGGGTCATTTTTCCTTAAAAGAAAAAAGAATTTTTTAACATTCTCCTACAAAAAGAAGGAAATAATGCTACAGGAAGTCAACTTAAAGCCAAATTCAGTGACACCTGAAGACATTCAAGAAATTTCAAAAGTAATTTCTCAATAAAGTAAAAAGGCGATCTAAAATATGCAAAAGGAAATTGACAAAATCATAACTAACAAGAATGAAGAAGTTGCTCACCTCAAGGACCACAACGAAAAATTACTAATGCAAATTAAGAAATTGAAGAAGGATAAGAAGTCGTTGGAAAACAAGGTGCAACAACTTGTCGAAAAGAGTTGTCGAAACTGAAAAATGTAGAAGTTTAAGTTGCAGGAAAAACAAACATTGATCCAGTAAATGTCACAAGTCAAGAAGAAGACAAGAAAGTTGCAAAAGATACAAACTTTGATGTTACAGTTCAGACGAGGAACATACTAAGTGAAGGTTCTGTAACCTACTCAATAACATCCTCACCAAAAGGAACTCAAATTCACACCAAAAAAGTTCCCTATCGACATTCAAATCACGGGAGCAGACAACTCAACCAAGCTATGTATTCGAAACATAAACAAGATGATATTCCAACGAATACTAACGAATCATCACAATTTTCCAGTCATCGTAAGACTCCAAAAAAGATTGATTTAGGATGGTCTGATCCATTCTCAGTGCGGCAGTTTTGTTTTTCACTTAGAGGATCATATCAACTTGTATCGACAAGGAAGACTTCCCCAAGATGAGAAGATGTTCGTAACAGGAAAATAAATCACGACCTTTCATCAAAAAGCTTTGAGGACAAAGCTTTTTGAGGAGGAAGGTAATGTAATGAATAAAATATTGTAAATAATTATTAATTAGTTAATTAGTAATTAGGCTGAAAGGGCATGTCGGATAAGACATGACCTTTCGTGAAGAGGTACCTGCATAGGTATATAAGCAGGCCCCATTTGTAATTCTCAATCATCTATCTCATATATTTTATAATATATTATTTGTATCCTCATGGATATATTTGCATTCCAAGTGTTCTGGAGTATTTTAACTTGAGAAGGACTTTGTTCGCTTCAATTTCTTTCAGCAATTTCTGTGTTTGAAGTGATCTTTTCGGCTAGTTTGCATTTTGTGAGTGATTGTTTGCCTTGTTTTCCTGTTGCTCTGAATCAGAAATTTTTGTATACCTCAGCTACTTGGTATGCCATTGCTTTTCTGTTGAGCCCTTGAACTTGATGCAATTATTACTGTTATGAAAATTTGATTTTATTTTCATTTGAAAATTGTGAAAACCTTTTTAACTTGATAAGGTCTAAATTTCACTTTAAAAACATTATTGGATGTTTTGATTTCTTGCTGAGATAAGCAGAAAATTCTCGGTTAGATTACAAACTGAGCATAAAAATCCTCAAAACTTTTAGATAGGATTCAAAATTAGATTTTTTCTTTTGGTTTTGAATTTTAACTTTTTAAAAGTTTTAGTTTTCTTTTGGGAGAAGTTTTCTAGTTTCTGATTTGAATGATATAAATAATTTCATTTGAACAAGTGATTTCTCTTCTGTGAAATTGAGTTTTCATTGAATTGTCTTATTTTCAAAGTTTCTTTTTTATCAAAGAAATAATTGATGTTTTAAAAGTTATTGAGATCTCTCAAATTTTTCCTCTAAATAGGTTTCATTGAAAAGAAATGAGTTTCTTTTCATATAGATGCATTTTAAGAAATTTTTGGGTCAGGTCATTAAACATCATCGAAGTTTCACTTCCGCACCTTTTGACCTAAGAAACAACCAAGCTAAAATTAACGCTTAATTAAAATCAATCTAGAAATTTTCATATTTTCTAGGGCTCTTTTCCACCAACATAGCTCAGGCTAGTGTCTTGGAATAGGTTGTAGCTAACTTTCCAAGGCAGTTCAAACAAACAAGTAGTAAATATTGTGGTAGGAAAATCCAATTGTAGCATGTATGCTCTGGGAAGCTCCTCCTAAAGGAGTCAAGCACGAGATCATATCTAAACCAGTGAGGTAATCATACCTATCTCATTGGCAATGATAGATTATGTGCATGTATTACAAACGATAAACCTAGAATAGACCATTGTTGAGGAGCTTGGGGTCACTTATCGGTAAACCTTGGATTATGTCAAGGAGCCTTCAAGGGGATTGAGCTTATTACTCTTCCCTTGCGTGTATATCAGATCGTAGACTGTCCCCCCAGGTATATGTGTTCCCGTTGGTGACCTTAGTGGCCATAAAATTTAGGATTCTTTCCCAAGGTGACGATGGAGGGAAGATCCCACTGTACCTGGAACAGACGTCAGCTAGACTCACTTGGACTCTTCGGAGGGTTCTCTTCACTCGAGATGGTTTAATTGGAGAAACTTGCACCGGTCTGTTTCATTAAGCAGGTTGTCAGGGTAACTGTTCCAACTGCCATTTCTACATTAAAATTCTACGATTTTGGATTTCATCACCAACTAGTGTTTTCAATGTGGGAATCTACTGTTTGTGTGTGGTCTGATCTCTTAGATTTTCTAGGTGTGTGATTCATTTTTTTGTTTCCTTAGAGACTTTAGGATTTTTATTGAAATTTTATTTGATTGCGTGTGATTAAAGGTTTTAATCGGGGCTGAATTACCGAGACAATCATGTAGAATGCAGGGGAAACCCCCTGAATATACACCAAGCCAATTAGAAAGACTTATATCTGAAAGAGGACAAACATCAGGAACTAGATCAACAGAACAGGAAGAAACATCTATAATTATTCATCCTGATTATGAAGTACATCAACCAAAAAGTATCAGAGTTTACTCAGAAAAATTTGATTTCTGATTTAGCTGAACTTTCTTCTACAACAAGTGAATTATCATCTACTGAACCTGAAATTTATGAGGCAGAAAATGAACCTGCTACTTCTGAACCTACTTTAGAGTTTGTTACTCCAACCCTTGGTAATACTGATTCACCTAGAGTGAAGACTCAGATCACAGAAGATCTTCTTCCTGGTCTCATTAGTATTGAAGAAGTTATTGACACTAAAGAAGAATTAGTTCTTCCTTCAGCTCAGGAAACTTTAGATCTTAGAGAATGTGAATCAAATTTGTATAGTCCTTTTAGACAAGACGCTTGGTAGTCTTCATTGATAGACTTTATACAGAACGTTGGTCTGAATTATTTGCCACCCCGAATTCCATTTCCTTCTACACCGAGAGTTTATAGATCTCCTTTAAACATGTATGGTGAATCATCCATGTTTTCTGAATCTCCAGAAACATATTTTTATGGTGGTCCTTCAGTTCTTGCAAGATACCAGTCGCTCTCTAGTATTTTCTCAGGGGCATAACCTTTTCCTGATAAACGTACACTATCATCTGGACTACATGAATAAAAAACTAGAATTGTAAATGCTGAACAAATTTATATGATGTCTGGAAACATTCCAAACCCTAACCCTTAAGGTAGTAATTTACAGCTTAGGGGGCAACCTCAAGTTAGTAATTTACAGCCTGGGGGGCAACCTCAAGGGCAATACATGCCTCAAGGTCATTACATGCCTCAAGGTCAATATCAACCTCAAGGGAAATACATGCCTCAAGGTCAATATCCACCTCAAGGTCAGTATTCAACTCAATGTCCACAACCTCCTTTAGGGCAGCAATTCTACTCGAAACAACAATTGTATCTTGGAGGTTGGAATTATCTAGTAAATTATCCAACTTATGTTCCAAATTATTAGCCTAGTTATGGTCCTTCTTATCCATAACCTTCTATGGGACCTTCATATCCCAAACCTAGTATAGTGTGGGATCCATCTCAAGCTCAACAAAATTTTCAACCTAATATGCAAATATCTTATTATCAGCCTGGACAAACGATTGGTTATAATCACGTCCAACAACCTATCCAACCTGTTCAATCTACTGTTCAGGTACCTACATCAGGTAATGTTCAGCAGCCCGATCCGAGTACACCTAGAACTCCAACCCAAACTGCAACGCTAATTTATGTTCAAGCTACCACACCTATTCCTGGAGTATCTGCAACTCATATTTCTATAGCCCCTCAGGTATCAGTACCAATTCCTCAAGTTTTTGTTCCACAGTCTGGACCTGCACCCCAGCCTACTATTCAAATTCTTGTAAGACAACCTGGTACAAGTACGGTTATAACAAGCCAACCTCAGTTTACTTATCAACCTTACCAAGGGCCGTATCAATATGGACATGTAGCGCAAAATCCATTATATCAACCATACCCTGGGTATATGTAACAAATGCCTACTCAACCCCAGTATGGCCCGGTTAATCCTGGTTATCCAGGAGGCATTATTATTCCCAATACACAGGCTATTCCAGGATATCTTGGATATCCTCCTCTTGGAACTGGTATAGTTTCACAAGACCCTAACCGTCAGTTACCATTCGTAGCAACTTTGTATTTACCTAATTTATCACACCTTACGAATGATCCAATCTATTATCTTCCGTATTAGCCACCAATGCCAAATAATTTTCCCAGTGATATTCCGAAATTTGAAGGTAAATCAGGAGAGAACCCTTCTAACCATGTCATGAATTATCACCTTTGGTGTGCATCCAACTCTTTGATTGACGATTCGATTCGATTAAGATTTTTTTAGAGAATGCTTATAGGATTAGCAGCCAAATGGTACATTGAACTACCACGAGGCTCATTTAACAATTTCAATGCCTTAGCAACCGCCTTCTTAACTCACTTTCAGTTGCCAGTCAGATATGACAATGAAATAGAATTATTAACTTCACTAAAACAATCTACGTCTACTTACATATAAGATCACATACATGAATGGAGACGTAGAAGACATTTGGTGAAAGTTTTTATCCTAGATCAGATATTGGTAGAATGGTTTATAAAATCATTACTGCCAAAAATAATTGAAGATGTAACTAAAGGAGGAGTTGTTACAGAAGAACAAGTCATCGCTCAAACTCAGTATATTGACTTGGTATATACCCAGTCAGGTACTTTGTATGAAAAAATTCTGGATTTACCCCATCTTGGTTAGATAACAACAACTCCCTCAGGCTCTCATGCCGCTGATGGTGTAATTGGTTCAGCTAGTACTAATAAAAGTAAGAAGAAGTCTTCAAAGGTTACTTCTCCCATAATAACTTTACCCGATTCACCAAAAGGAGATTCTTCCTTGGAAACTTCTGCCGATATTCACATTGTGGATTCATCTAATATTAAGTCAAAATCCAGCAAAAAGAAGAAAGGGAAGAATAAAAGTAAATAGACTTCCTCTCCTAAAGAAAAAACTGAGAAAAATGAGTCGTTTGATGATAAACGAAAACCTCGTTATCCTTGTCTTATCTATGATGAGGATCATTTCAGAATGCTCGCTTAGGTCTGAGGTTTCTAAGTTTGTCAAAGGTTTGTCTACACCCACTATCTTGAAGGATCCTTCTCCTGTTCAAGATAGAAAAATGATTGGATCTTCTTCTAATACATCAACAAATATTTTGATGATGTCTCAAGTAATGGTTGCAAATCGATCGCAAGACTATGGCAGTAAGAATCCTATTACTGGTAAAGAAGTAGAAAATTATGATTCAGTACCAGCTACATCTCCTCTAGTTTCTGATCCTCTTCATATCGAGAAACCCAATCCTGATTTAGTAATCAAACCGCCTTCTAAAGGTGTACTTCATAAATCAGCTTTCAATCCACATGCGAGAGCTTCTCAGAATTACAACATTGTGGAGGATTTAGCAATATCTCCTTCAGCAATGTCGGCCTTAGAAGTGCTGCAATCATGTTCAGCACAAAGGAAATTACTTTTATCAGCTATTGGAGCTGTAGATCTTCAAGATTCGAACCTCATGGTCTTCGATTTAGAAAATTTTACACCTCGTCTCCCTCATCAAATGGATTTTCAGATCCCAGTACTAGTAAAAAACAAGTGTTTCTTTCGTATTGTAATTGATGAAGGAGAATCTACGTGTATTATGTCATTAAACTATTGGAAATCACTTGGTTATCTGACACTTAACCAATATCCGATAACTCTCAAAGCTTTTGACGGAAGAGGATTCCAGCCATATGGAATTTTGCAGGATCTACCTATAGTTGTCGAAGGTAAAACTGTTAATTTAGATGTGGAAGTTGTTGATTCCCCTCTAGATTACTACCTTCTTCTGGGTTGAAGTTGGTCTTATGCTATGACTGCTGTCGTGTCATCCATCTTTCGATTAATCATGTTCCATCATCAAGGAAAGATTGTGAAAATTGATCAGCTCTCATATTATTCGTCTGACCCAGCTTCTATAGATAGTATTCAACATGTTGGAAAATCGACTATCCCTTACGAGGATGTTGGTGTAGGTTTAATCAAAGATTATTCCTTAATGGGAACTTTTTCCATGCCTCCACCTGACGTACCGCGTACTATTGCTAATATCAATATGATTACATCAAGCACTATTCCATTTTATGATCCTTGGATAGTGCCTTTAGAGTCAGAACTGGATTCTTTTACTGGCGCGATGCCTTTGAGTCCTTTTGAGATAGCATATCAAGCAGTATAGTCATTTTCCAATCCTTTATCAACTGATTATGATCCAATGAATGTGATCAGTGAAGAATCATTTTCACCATCAAGCTCAGCTATAACATCAATTCCTGATCCTTTGCAACAAGTGCTTCATATTGATGAAAGCATTCGTGAATTCTTGTCCATAGATGAATTACCATGGGATGATCTCCATCATAGGTCATCATTTTTACCTACGCTTGATATATTTGAAAATAATTTTTCATCTATTTTTCCAATCGACTATGTCAATGAACCTCAGAGTCCAATATCGATTCCAAATTCAAATTCTAAAATTAATTTTGGAAATATTTATTCGACGGTTCCCATTGGCATATCCATTAAACCAGGAATTATTGAAAACATTCATATAGATGCTTCTTGTACGTCAGATGAAATTTCTACATATAAAGCCCTATTTCAATAATTTCATGACATATTTGCCTAGTCTTATGAAGAAATGCCAGGAATTTATCCCAACATTTTCATTCATGAAATAAAGACTTACCTAGATGCTAAACCTGTCAGGCAGATATTATGTTTGATACATCCATGAAAAGTTGCTGCTATTAAAGCTGAAGTTGAGAAATTATTAAAAGCAGGTTTTATTTATCCAATTCCTTTAACATATTGGGTATCTAATATCATTCCTGTTACTAAAAAACAAGGAACCATACGAGTATGTGTCGACTATAGGGATATTAAAAAATCTTGTCCAAAGGACAATTATCCAACTCCCTATATCGATCAAATCATTGATGATTATGCCGGAAATGAAATGTATTCATTTATGGATGGATTTTTTGGGTAAAATCAAATAAACATACTCCCTGCTAATCAACCAAAAACATCATTCATTTGTCCTTGGGGGACTTTTTCTTATTGTAAGCTACCTTTCAGATTAAATAATGTTGGTGAAACTTTTCAAAGGGCAATGTCTTACGCTTTGCACGACATTAAACACATTTTCCAGCCTTATCTCGATGATTTACCTACTCATTCATTGCATAGGGAAGATCATCCTACCCATTTAAGAGAAATCTTTATGAGATGTAGGCATTATAAGATTCGATTAAATCCCCACAAATGTGTTTTTTTGTGTACAATCTGGTAGATTGCTGGGATTTTTTGTTTCCAAAGCAGGTATTCGTGTTGACCCATCGAAGGTTGAGGCTATTATCAATTTACCTCCTCCTTCCACACTTCGCTAACTCCAAATTTTGTAAGGGAAATAAAACTTTTTACGTAGATTTATCCAGAAATATGCCGAGTTAATGAAAGGTTTTACCAGGCTTTTGAAACAGAATGTTCCTTTTATTTTGGATGAGATCGTTGATCAATCTTTTGATGCTTTAAAACACGTTTTGACCCATGCACCATTTTTGCATCCACCAAATTACAACCAGGATTAATTTTTACACCTAGCAGCCTCTGATTCAACCATCGGAATGGTATTAGTTCAAGAAGATGAATTTCACAATGAACATGTGATTTACTATCTCAGTTGAAATCTTAATCCGACTGAAATTAAATATTCACATGTGGAGAAATTAGCCTTGGCAACAGTACAAGCTGTCCAACGATTCTGTCGTTACATATTGTTACGAAAAACAATTGTGATTTCTAATTGTAACCCGATGATGTACATTTTGACTAAACAATTGCTCGAGGGAAAATACTCTAAATGCATAGTTGTCCTTTAGGAGCTTGATTTAGAATTTGAAAAATCCAAAACAAAGAAATCACTAGTGTTCACCGAACTTATGTGTGACTTCCCAAATACTGAGACAGAAACTATGTTAGAGCATCCAATCACTGATGAATCTCTGTTTCTTATCAGTGCGTTAGATCTGAGGTATGGGGATATCATCATTTATCTCTAAACCCAAACTTTTCAGCCTGAAATTTCACATTCAAATCGACGAAAGATCCGTTAACAATCTCAGCAATACAATATTGTTGGAGACACGCTTTATCATCGTGGAGCGGATTCTGTATTTCGATGATGTTTAACTCATGAAGAGTATGAAAGAGTTTTGAATGAATGCCATTCTGGACCATGTGGCGTTCATATGTCTGGGTATGCCACAGCCCAAAATATATTGCGTGCTAGTTATTTTTGGCTGTCATTATTCAAAGATTGCATTCTCGCGGTCCGAAAATGCCACAATTGTCAAATTTTTTATCGAAAGATGCGTGCACCACCAGCTCCTCTTCACCCCATAATTGTTGTAGGTCCTTTTGCAAAATGGGGCATTGATTTCATTACATGTAACCCTCACTCGGTCGGGTGGCATGGGTATATTATTCTCGCAGTCGATTATTTTACAAAATGGGTCGAGGCGATGCCTACATTTGTGGCCGATGGCAAAAATGCAGCTACATTCATATTCAATCGTGTAATTTCTCGTTTCGGTGTATCCCAAGCTATTATTACTGACCATGGGAGTCATTTTCGAAACATCATGATGACCCAAATTTCCGACCAGCTTGGCCTGCGCCATGATAACTCTACTCCATATTACCCGCAGGCTAATAGTCAGGTTGAAGTCGTTAATAAAGTTTTAACCACTATGATTAAAAGGACAATCAGAATTCGTAAATCGAATTGGCATACTATGCTTTTCTCAGCACTTTGGGCATATCGAACCTCAGCAAAAACGACAACAGGGTTCACTCCTTTTCAACTGGTCTACGGTTTAGAAGTTGTGTTACCAATTGAATGCAAAATACCGTCACTCCAATTAGCCATAGAGTTACTACCAGCTACTTCTGAAGAGGAAAAACACTTTTTGTACCTAGCACAGTTAGATGAGACCCAGCACACTGCTGCATTAGCAGCCGAAGCTCATAAAAAACGCGTTAAAGCTCAGTACGACCAAAGTGTTACACCTCATGTTTTTTTAGAGGGTGACCTAGTCTTGGTATACGATCAAGCTAACGATAAACTAGGAGCTGGGAAATTCAAACCGACATGGTCCTTATGTCAAGCGAGTGCTTGCAAAAGGGGCCTATGAATTGAATGATTATGACGAGGTCTCTTTAGATAAACCTAGAAATGGACTTTATCTGAAGAGATATTATGATTAATTTTTGTGTGAAGATCTCACCTGTACATTAGTTATTTTTCTAAGTTTGCTGCTTTAGATTAGATGAGTGTCACTAGTTTAAGTTTGTGTTGACTACTATCCCTGCTTATCTTGATTACTCTTCATATTGCAGATGTCGAAGTCCCTTCAAACGTACATTGGTTTTGCTGATGGTGCCTGTCGTAGTACACACAATATCTCTTTCGTAGCCTGGGTTATCTATTCACCCACTGATGAGTTAGTTTCTTTGCATGGGGTAAGCCTTGGTCAAACAACGAATAATGTTGCAGAATATAGCGTAGTGATTGAGTTATTATCTCATTCCATTTCATTTGGCATTCAGTGTTTGATCATTAGGCTAGATTTAGTTTTCATTGTATTACATTTAAACAGAGTATACACAATTAAAAATCCAGTGTTACTAAGATTATTTTTGAAGGTTTGTCTCTTGGAAAGACATTTTGATTACGTTGAATATCAACACATTCCAAGAATTTTAAATACATTGGCTGATGCATTAGCTAATAATATTATAAATAGAAATTTGTGACATTAAAACAGTAAATCAAAACAACATTTGATATGTGTTGAACAAGATAGCCGACGAAAGTAGTCATATCATAGATAGAGTTTGTGTTTCAAAAAATAGTACATCGTCTGCGACCATAGGTTTAAAACACCTTATGATCTGAAATATAGTAATACAAAAAACAAAAATAAGATAGTCTACGATAATCATCCACTATCCATGGTGATGATCATGATAATAAACTATCGCCCGTGCCACCCTACACAAGTATCTTCGAAACTGGCTAGGAACACCAGGAAAGTTCCTCTGGAGACGAAGAAGAATATCACCATCGTTGTCTCTAGGATGTCTCTAGTCAACCTTTCTAGGTTGTGCTCTAAGTCAGTAAGAATCTCTGCTGCCTAGTTCTGTGGCTGTGCAACAGGTTTTGTTGGCTTCCTTTTGAAGTGACGGAGAGTGGTTGGTCTTCATGGACCAACATTTGCATTTGAAATTTGTGTTATTACTATTGGACGATTGAAAAACAAAATAAAAAATTAGAGTTAAAACGCATCAAAATAATTCATTTACCTAATTCATCCCATTGGGTCCCTGGAGGTAAGCATTAGGGGAATTTTGAGGTCTAAAATGGGCCTCCTAAGAAAAATGTACAACAAAAATAAACTTTATAACAACCAATAGGATTCAAGATGATGATGTCAACCATGGGGGATGATTTACCATTTTTTAAATAAAAGGGTAAAAATATTAAAAAATAATAAAATAATAAAACTACTTTTTCAACTCGTATTTTCAACTTATCTCCCAAAATTTTTACTCAAATTTCAAGTGGGAGTACTCATTGGATGAAAAATTTAATTCCTCATCCAAGGAGTGCTCATGTTGCATACTTTCGATGAACCCTGCTACATGAAAAATGAGAAATACGTAAAAAAACGTGATTACAATCAAGTTTTTTATGTATTTCTCATTTTTTGTATAGTAGGACCCATCGAAAGTATGCAACATGGGTACTCCTTGGATGAGGAATTAAATTTCGCATCCAACGAGTACTCCCGCTCGAAATTTGAGTAAAAACTTTGGGAGATAAGTTGAAAAAGTAGTTTTTTCATTTGTCCCTCTAAAATTTGATGATATCATCAAATCTTATTTGATTTTTTCGACTATTATTTTATAATTTCCTTAGGAGGCCCATTTTAGACCTCAAAATTCCCCTAATGGACATCTCAGGGTCTCCTCGAAAGTCTATGCCTGCATATGGGAAATCCTCAATAGCAAATATTTGGTTCTGTAACTAATGAAAATATGCTGGAGTGAATCGGACTACCGTGCTGTCGTCACCACCATGGCAAGCCATCAGTGCCACCCATCGTACCATACGAGGCTCTCTAGGTTCACCACGGTCAATAGAGATCAACTGAGGGGTAAGGGATGGAATCCTCCCCAAAGCGAAAGATACTAAGATAGCACCATACCCAAAGTTTTTCAACTTTGAGTTCTTCGCTCTGGTCAGTTGACCCTTCATATTGCTCAACACCCCTTCACACGAATTGAAGATTGTACCCCTGTAACATTCGATAGTTGTTTTCATTTGTGACTTGGTAGCAACATGTGGAGTTGTGCTCCCACATAATCTAGTCAAGTTGAATGCAATGAATTTCAGATCAAGACGTATGATAGTTTTTATATCTATACAGTTTTCTTTGAGATCAACTTCTTTATTGCAGAACTCTTTTTTATAACTAGCGATAGGCAGACCACCTTGCCTAGCTCCAAACAAAGAGATAGGTTCACCTCTTTTTGATAAGCCGGTGAGGAAGTAGATGTCTTCAAGCTCAATTTCTAGCTTGTGATCTCCAATGATAAAACATTGTTCTTGAATGTCCCATTTATTCACCAGCCAGGTCATTAGCTCTACCTGTGCCCTCATGCCCTGAATGGCCCAGAATTTGTATAATCCACAATTTCTCAAAACACACATTGTGTTTGGATTGTTCATTTCCGCATCATCTACCTCTTCGTGCTCGCGTTCTCGCCACTCCAACATTGTGCAAATGACCTGCAAATGGACGCATTTAAAGGTTAGAAGCTATTAGAGTGAAAAAATTTAGCCATTTTTGAGAGAATTTATCAAATTTAATTTTCTCACAGCGCCCTCGTAGTTTTTATGTAGACACAGTGCGGACCCCCACACGTGCTCTTCGTAAAAACTGTGGTAGCTCGATAATTTTCCTTCCGCAGGTAAGCAGTGCATGATCCGTAGACCCTCGAGAGCAAAATTTTGAACCATTTTTCCCCCAAAAAATGATTTTGAAAACCAAAAAACAGAATGTAAATGGATGAAAATGAAGAGAATAATGTTGTGGATTACCTGGATTCGACGATTTTCGATTTGAGCGGCCGGTTCTCTCGTTATCACCTCCGGAATGTTTTTTTCCCAGAGCTCTCCACTTTCAACTCTGAATACAAAAGGTGAAAATGATTTTGTTGAGCTACTTTTTATAAGATTTTTTGAATGAATAAAATATTATTTTATTTGTTTTACACTTTAAAAAGTTGTTTTTCAAAAGTTTTTACTTATTGAAAACAAATATGTTTAATTTTAGAGTTTATGTGCAAAATACAGGTTTGTCAGATGAAAAGAATTATTTAGATGATGAGTACACTTTTATCACTTTTTCGGGCTCTTGAAAATTACGAAAAAGCGAAACCCTAGAGTTCTCTTTTAAGCCATTTTCAGACTCTCTAAATATGAAAATATTGCTGAGTACTTGACTATTCGAACTCGTTAAAGGAAATGAACAACCGTCCCTTCATTATAAGTTTACGCCTTTTCCGGACTGAAATGGACTATTTATGAAAAAGGTATACGTTGACTAATCATAGTCAATAGAGTTCTCTCCTGCATTATTTTATCCTTTTTCGGGCTTGAGAGACTAAATTTACGAAAAAGTACACCCACAGAGTTTTCTTAAGTTTTTCTTCTAACTCACTAAAACTGAAAAACACCGAGTTTCACCTATACTGGACTCGTTAAAACTTAACAGTAAAGGACCTGTAAATTACAAATAGGAACGAACCACTCTTTCTTAGGGTTCGATTTTAATACTAAGTTGGACTCATCCAAAGGATGAGCTTATATAACAAGAAAATGTTATCCTCCTCAAGCTTGTCAAAAATAAAGAGGTACTTGCCAGAAATGGTGGGGGAAAAAGAGAGAAAATAAATCCAATTTTCACACTTTGTTCCAAAAAGTAGTATACCACTCTTGAACATGACACTTTTGTCACATTCATATTTGGGTTGGGAAAATCCTTTGGCCAAGCAGTTAATCGAACCACACTAAAAACCTTCAGCCAATTTTTGGGTATTAGCTTTAGGTCAATCATCACCAAACTATCTATAGTTTTGTTATGTGTTCAAGAGATTAGTTTAATAAACCATTCATTGCAAACATTTGCTTCCATTCACGTTGACCATCCTTGAGTCAGTCCTTGCAGATATTTCTTCAAAACTTGATCTAATGGTTTCGTGTCGTGGGATTTTCTATGACGGATCACTTTCTATCGATGACAGCTCATCATCTAGAAATTTGATCTAGAATCCTATCAGTACCTTGGGATCTACATGCCTTAATGGTAGGTTTCTCGCCTTCGACGACAGGTTACATCATAGACCTTTGATTGAATGATTCTGTGAAATGTTCGACTTTATATCACAAATTCACATTTCATAGATTGTACTGAGTACTTTGAGGGCCATTGTCATTATTGGTGGTTTCTCTCACACTTGTTAATAGTTCGCATCATTGACTGGTAATCAGGTGGTTTCTACCATGTTTGACTTTGACACAATAAATCGCATGGATAGAATCGTACTAGTTCGAGAAGCGGAAATCAAGACCCTGGATCTATTTTCCACCATCCAGGCTGCGAGGATTTTTTATCATACAGTAGACCACTCATGATAGATGGATGTGTCCATGCTGTGTCTACTATTAATGTAATTATAAAATCATTTCTATATCAGAACATGTAGTTAGTTTTGATCTGAGTGTGGGAATGCCTACCTCAGCGATGATATACATATCTATATGCTTACATTGAATGTTTTTTCCAGGTTTCAATCGGTGTGCCTGCAACCCAATCCTCGGAATGATAAAGCACTTCAATCTTCCGAATTCTTCAGAGCTCTTCAGACTTTGCACTTTAGGGGGCAATCTGTTACACTAAATTTTTTCACCATGACATTTAGATGTCTATATGGGTTCATCATTACCTATTTATTTCTCCCTTAGAGGTCCAAAATCATAAAGTTCCTAAATCAAGTCTTGGAATTGGAAAAAAGCTCATTAAAACCCTAAAAAGCATAATTCCGCACTTTTCCTAGTCATTTCTTGCAATACCACAGTTTATTGCTATAAAACCTGCGGCACATCCCACACGTTCTTCTCATTCAAACTGCGAACCCCCATAAAAGGTAAAATAAAAATAAAAGTAAGTTCTAGAAGCCCAGCTGGTCAAATATTCTCCCAGATGGGGCCTTCTAGAAGCGCTATCTGGTCGAGCTTCGCCCCTTCCATTCATGAACCTTTATCCCTTCATAAATGGATCTATCCCTTGGTTTTTGGAGCTAAAATCCCATGATGAGAGGGCTTTATCCCTTCCTTATTGGAACTGAAACTACCTTCCTTCAGCTATAAATTGAGACCATGTTTCAGTCTCAAGGGTACTTAGAACTTGGTAGTTTTGAGGTGAATTACTGAAGAAATTATACACTCATTTGGCATCATTGGCATGAGAGAGATTACATACTCATGGCCATAGTTTCATGCTAATTCAGAGAGTTGGAGTCTCGTCAAACTAAGGAAAACGGCTGTTCGGGACCCCAGAAGAACCTGTACAAACATCAAGGCATCAAGGTTGTAAGGTTTCTTCTTTTCATTCAAATTCAATACAAATGGATTCTATTTTCTCATTAAGTTGTTCATGTATCTTTTGAATAATTTAATTCTTGGATTCCTTGATCACTAAGATAGATTATTTCTTTTGAATTATCATATCTTGTAGATGCTTTTGATCCTTTTCACTTGTCTTTGATTGCAGATCTTATATGCTGGATCGATATCTTCTTGAGCAATTGGATTGAAGATTGAATAAGAGTTGGACTTCAGGTAGGAGCATCTCTCCATATTTAATTAATAATTCTTAAGCATAGTGGTCTAGATAAAATGGTCTACATTTGTCTTCTTGTTTCTAGATATCCTTAGGATACTAGGGAGATCTCTCTTGTCCACAAGAGGGATTTGTCCGTCTAATATTAGTACAATATTAAATTTGTTATATTATAATATACATTTATATATCATGATATATGTTAAATCTAGATATATATGGGAGGGAAGAACAAATACATATAGTGATAGAGGTGAAGAGATAGGGGGTGTGACAAGGGAGAGATGAGGATAAACTCAAGGAGAGGGGAGAGGAGGAATGAAGAGAGAGAGAGAGGGAGAAATAAATATGGAGGGGCAAGAGAGGAGGAGAGATGGAGGGAGATAATGAGAGGATTGGAGGGCTGAGAGAGAGAGAGAGAGAGAGAGAGTAAGGACAGGAGAGAGGACGAGAGAGAGAGGAGGAGAGAGGGAGGGATAGATACATGGATTTGGAGGGGGATAGAGGGAGGGAATAAGAAAAACATAGAGAATGAGAATTGGAGAGGGAGAGGGAGTGAAAAGGGAGATTCTGAGAGAGAGTTTTTATATTTGGGGGTGAGATAAAGAGACAAAGAAGAATATATGGAGAGAATGGGGAAAAGAAGGAGAGAGAAAGAGAAAGGGAGGGATATAGTAATATAGTTTGAGAGAGATAGAAAGAGTGATGGGGGGAGAGAGAGGATTAGAGGGTAGAGAGAGAGAGAGAGAGAGAGAGAGAGAGAGATGGGGGAAGAGAGAGGGAGATAGATAGATATGGGGGAAGAGAGAGGGAGGTAGGAGAGGAAGGGAGAGAGAGGAGGAGAGATGGATGGATATATGAGGAGAGTGTAGAAATTTGCTGAATAATGATTAATTATCCATCGAGACTATCCTGATCACATACAATTCGAATTTATATGCAACACATAATCTCTTCCACTCAGATCATCAAACATGCGGAAATAAAATCAAGCGATAACGCATCAAATCATCATACACATTAACACAGTATGTATGGGGAAAGCTTATAGCTGAAAACCCCGCAGCTATTGTGTATATTATAATGGAGAAATCATGTAACAAACTCGGTACAATACTCCTCACAAGTACTCAGTACTTTCTCATAAAGTTACACACAAACTAGCTCAGTTTTGAACAGGTTACTGGTTCAAAACTCACCGCCAATTGCCTTGCCTCTATTGCACAATCCAGGCCTGTCTATATAGAGATCCAAGGTTCGAATCTCCTTGGCTTGACAGCGCAATCATCATGGGCTATTCCTCCAAGTGTGGTGCAAATCTCATGCACAACTGATGTCGCCACTGATAGCTAACTCCACCCTTTCATCTACCTCTTTCACTGGTCTCCACTGAACTGTCTATGCACTGTAGTGAATTGATGTGTTCTTGAGTTGAATAATGAGTTACTAATTAATGAATTAAATAATATTTAATTCACTCCACTCATTACTAGTTGATTAGCTAGTTAAACTAATCTCAACTAGTTAAACTAAGTTAAACCGAACACAACTCCACCAACTGTCTCATCAACTCCACCAAACTTCTGCCACTGAAGTCCTAACTGAAGTCAACCATGCATGAGCTCACCAAACCCCTAGGAATAGCATAATTCCTCTGTCATATGCATGAGCCACTTCTGTAGCTCGAACTGAAGTGCTCCAAGAGAGTAAACTGAAGTTTAGAGTCCAAATATTATTAAGGGTAAATAATATTTGACTTCCCTATTTTTAGGATAGGCAGTCTAAAAATAGACTTCGACCTATAGGTCCAAAAACAAAGGTCCATCTATTTTTACCAACATGACCAATACTCCAAGAATAACATACTGCAACCCCTGGACCATGCTCCATGTGTCTAAAAATAGACATAGTCTAAAAATAGACTTTGCGCCAGAATTTGCCTGCGGGCCCACTTAGTGAAGGCGACTTCATTTCACTAAGCTCCATCATCTTGCTGCATTTTCAACACTCCCTCTCGGCAAGATATGGATTATCTGCAACCCCTATCCTGCCTCTGTGGAATTCGAACTTGCTCCTGGTGAGCGCCTTCGTCAGGATGTCGGCATCCTGATCCTCCGTGGGAACATATGAAAGCATCATGATTCTCTGTTGAACACAATCTCTGATATGATGGTACCTGATGTCGATGTGTTTGGACCTATCATGAAATACTGGATTAGCCGAGAGCTTGATGCAGCTCTGGTTATCACAGTAGATCACTGTAGGCTCCAAATGCAACCTGAACAAATCTGCGAGGATCTTCCTCATCCAAATAGCCTCGCATGCAGCCAAGCTAGCTGCCATGTACTCGGCCTCTGCTGAACTGAGTGCCACGGATCTCTGCTTCCTGCTGTACCGGGAAACTGCTGTCGACCCAATGCTGAAAACTCCTCCAGAAGTGCTCTTCCGGTTCGTTGGGCTCCCTGCCCAATCTGCATCAGTGAAGCCAGAAAGCATCGCTCCATCATCCTGTCTGTACCATAGACCATATCTCGATGTGCCTCTGATATAGAGCAATACATGCTTGCCTGCCTTCCAAAAGAGCTTGGTAAGCTTAACCATAGCTTGCGAAAGCTGGTTAACTGCATAGCATATATCGGGTCGTGTATTGACCAGCTACATAAGCGACCCCACCAACTGTTGATAGACAGTGGCATCCACTACCTCCGCTGAAGTAGCATCCTCCTTCCTCCAACCACCAGGAAGAGGAGTGTCAACAGGCTTGCAGCCTTGCATGTTGAACCTCTCTAGAATCTCCCGGGCATACTTGCCCTAAGAAACAAATAGTCCTCTGCTGCGCTGCCAAATCTCCAATCCTAGGAAATAATGAAGGATGCCCAAGTCCTTCATCTCAAACTCTCATGCAAGATCCTCCTTGCATGAAAGTATCAACTGCTCATCACCCGTCAAAATCAGATCATCTACATACAGTACGATGATCAACAGCTTCCCCTCCACCACAATCTGGTACAGGTTAGGATCCGCCTCACTCTTGGAGAATCCAAGCTCGGTGAAGTAGCTGTCTATCCGAGTGTACCAAGCACGAGGTGCTTGCTTCACCCCGTACAGTGCTCTCTTGAGTCGGCACACATGCGACTCACTGCTGAAGATCTCGAAACCTTCAGGCTGCTCTATGTACACCTCCTCCTCAATAAATCCATTGAGGAACGCAGTCTTCACATCCATCTGATGAATGTGCCACCCCATCTGCGCTGAGAGAGCAAGGATCGTCCGTATGGAAGAGTACCTTGCGAAAGGTGCAAAAGTCTCCTCATAGTCAATCCCCTCGATCTGTGAGAAGCCACGGGCGACAAATCTCGCCTTGTACTTCTCCACACTCCCGTCAGCCGCCTGCTTCACCTTGCAGATCCATCGCGAACCCACCACTGATTTCCCAACCGGTCTTGGGACAATCTCCCATGCACTGTTCCTGATGATCGAATCATATTCTTCGATCATGGCATCAACCCATGCGGGTTCCTCCACA
>JAXQQM020070815.1:0-22205 GCA_034641835.2 Pinus albicaulis
TGCATTTTACTTAACATATGAATGAGTAAGTGTTCAAACCCTTTGTTGAAGCAGCACGAGCAGTTCCAGTTCCATGTAGTCTATCTAGCAGTATACCTAGGAGCATATCTTAAAGCATACCTAGTAGCAGAACCAGCAAAGTAAGCATATGAGTCAGTTTCGAGTCCTATTGAAGCAACACCACCAGCCACTAGAGAGGCAGCGTATGGGCAAGCAACTATAGAGGCAGAAGATCGAGTAGCAAAAGTATACCCTGTCGGTACAGCAGCAGTTTCTCCACCAGCCTTAACCGATGATCCAGTCGTTTCTGATATTTCTCTTTATCCAGTGGATGATGCTGTTATTGACTTAGCAGTAGAAGAGCCATAGCTAGCAGCACTAGTAATAGAGCCAGAAGCATAGTTAGCAGAACCCATTGATCCAGCAGCTCCAGATCTAGACCCAGTGCCAGTCTCTTATATAGATCTAGCATCAGCAGCTTGACCAGCAGACCTTCGATAAGGTAAGTATTCTAAACAAATTAGATCCTGGCTGGCTTTCCTAAGTGGGTGAAACTATATACTGGGGAGTCTATCTTTCTTTAAGGGAGAGGAGAGGGAAAGATGAGAAACTAAGAAGTCAAACTGAAAGAACCTCTACCAAGATAAAATGGCAAAATGATTAGGGAAAGATGGTCAAAGTGCCGCCAAGGTGATATAATGAAAAAGTAAGCTTCAAAGCTCCACAAGCTAAAAACTTGAAAATATGAGGAGAAATTCCGAAACCCTCCGCCAGGGAGAAGGGCTCTAACTAGGCTCCTCCTTAAAAGCTAATAAGTCAAAAGGGTAGTGTGTCCATCGAGCCTGATGCTAAACAATATGGTATATGATGAAGATGATTGTTTCCCCTGCTAATCTGTGTTGATAGTAAGCTGGTTCCTCCTGCTGTTATCATGTCTATCCCTAAAGCTATAACAAGCTGGTTGGGGTTATTGTGTACGTACTGTTCCTCAGAAGGAGTAATATCTCAAGGTGTGAGAGGTAAAAAAGAGTATCTGACCGGCGAGTAGCCTAGCCTAGGTTGATCCTGCGGCCGACCCCATTGACCCTGAACCTAAGTGATGGAGGTGATTGAAGTTGACCTTGACTCAGTACCTGAACAAGTTTCTCTTTATGCAGTCCCGGAGCCTGTTGATTGAGAGTTCCATAATGTATGTATATCAAAGTATAAGCCTCGGTGAATGAGCTTCCTTACTCCATTCGTTCGCTCGCGGCATGAACTGCTCATGATTAGCCAGACGTACCTTTCATAACACTTACTACTTCGCCCCCTTTCAAGGCCTACCTTATTGTCCGAAGTATTGATCTGAAAAGATCACTTCGAGTGAAAATTAGAAGGGTTAATCAGGACAAGTCTTCGAAGTATTGACCTGAAAGAAATGAAAGGACCTTTCAAGGCCTGGAAGTCTTTACCCCTACCTACCTGATAGGGCCTTTCTTCTTCAAATAGGTCCGCCTAGAACGAAGGAAGTATGGGCCCCTTAATTAAGACCTACCTTTCAATTAAATCTTCTTCAAATGGCTTAAGGGAGATATAACTGAAACAAGGGAGTCATACTTAAGGTCATCTTCTTTCCATTCTAATTATTCGTCGTATTACATACGTAATATGATGTTCTAAAGGCAGTAGCTTAAGAGGCAGTAGCTTAAGATAGAAAGGTTGCTCGCCAACTCTAAAGAGATATGCTTTGTCAAGTAGGGAGAGGTTCGGTGCGGTGCTCTTTTTCGCGAAACAGAATCGTTATTCTTCAGAGGTAAGTCGTTCTCCAGGTCGAAAGGTCAAAGCAAGCAGCCGGGTTCCTCCCTCTCTCTAGCCTCCTCGCAAGCAAGCGCCCGTTTATTTTCTTCGACCAGCCTCGGTTTCTTCCCGTCAAGCCTAACGTAACGTCTAGCCACCACAGGTTCTAGCATCCATGGGTTCGACCAGCTTCGTCGGGTTATTTAAACCAGCTTCCTCGGGTTATCTCGTCTATCCACCCGTGTCAAGTTCATCGTTGTAAGGTCGAAAGGTCGATCGAAGGTAGGTAGGTGTTATTCACAGTGTCGATCATTTTGCCCCACCCCTGAATATGTGATCTGTTGCCCGTCCGGTGGACCATCTCTAACGATGTTATCTGTCAAGTGAATCAATCAAGTCAATCAATCAAAGCAAATCTGAGTATCCAAGTCAATCCAATTGGAGTAGCCCCGTTGAGTAGTATCCAAGTATCAAAGCAAATATGAGCATCCAATCCCACCCAATGATCACCTCCATATGCTGTAGTAGAGTCAAAGGTAAGATTCAAATATTAGCAAGGGTAAAGGGGCTAAAGAAGCAATCTAATAAATCACTCCTAATCGGTACCACCTCAAACACTTGTAAGCCGTGTACTGTGTGCCGCCGTGGTTTCTTCAATACGTGTCCTGGGCCCTCTTCCTTCTTCTTCCTTAGGCGTACTGGGCGTTGTTTGACGTGTGGGGATGCGGGCGTGACTGTGAGAATGCAGGTAGAATGTGGGGATGGGAGGATGCGGGTATACTGGTTATACTGTTATATGAGACTATTATAATGCATATTGAATGGATGACGGTGGACTGGGCAGGTGTTTGAGGCATACTGTGCCTTGGGTGCCGTGGAGTTGCAGGTTCGGGTAGGATTTTTTTGTAGTAGGGGAGTTTCTGCAGATGTTACCTCATATTGGGACGTTATATGGGGAGTTTATCGGTACGTGAGATGGGTATGAAGGGGACGTGATCTGACAGTGAATGATGGGTACGAAATATTTAAACACTAATGGTACATGAGATGTAATCAAGTAAGAAAGCTAATCTGTGAGTTTTGTATTGGGACGTGAGATGTGTATATGACGGGTACGTGATCTGTCAGTGAATGTTGGGGCCGCGAGATGGCTACTTATCGGGCCATGAGATGGCTACTTATCGGGCCGTGAGATGGCTCATATTGGGACATGAGATGGGTTGATTGGGCCGTCTATGAATGATGGTCCTAAAGCTGTGAATGAGGGGTACGTGAGATTTCCCCTCGATGGGGAATGACCTTATCCCTTGATGGGGACGTGAGACAAGATCAGGTAATAGAGCTTATTAGTCAGTATGGGTATGAAGGGGACGTTATATTGGGAATGAAGGTACGTGATCAGTCAGTGAATGATGGGAACACTTTTATTGGGAGATGGGGCAGTTGTCTGTGGTAGGCTATCCCGGAAGATGTGTCAGTTTTGAAGCTTGCATTATATACGTCATTATACAACAATGGGCTCAGTCACTTTTAAAAACAGGTGCATCGTGATAAATATCGTGCATCGGTTCCAAAACATCCAAGAAATCATCGACACCTGAAATCGAGTGCATTGACAAGCGGCATTGACTTCTGGGGTCACTTCTATCGGAAGATGTGGCAGTTGTTTTTGGAGTTTGGAGTTTGGAGTAGGGGAGTGTGGAGTTGTAGGTTGGGGTAGGGCCTTTGAGAGGGAATGAGGATTTCTAAGAGGATAGTGAACCCGGTGTTAAGGAGAGGTTGGGTGCTTTTACCGCGAGATTCATCCCTAGTCACCAACTCTATCCCTCCTCTAGTGTAGTGGACTTCACATCCCGAATTAAGACCTTGGGGGGAATTGGATAGTTTATGAATCATACTATAAGTAGTATCGAAACCGGATCTAGTGGCTACCATCCGGATTCCACCTTATATTCTCACTAGAGAAACCCGAATCCAGAACATTGGCTTACACCTTGGACCCTACGTTACACTTACTGGGCGAAGACCCCGGACCAAAACCCTTGGCCATTATTCGGGTTAGGCAAGAATACACCACGTAGGCGAGGATACACTATGTAGGTAAGAATACACTACGTAGGCAAGAATACATCGAGTCGAGATGTGCTTGCTATCACTTCGATTATACGAATACATCGTGGAGGCAGGGCCACACATTTGGTCGGGGCGTGTCGGCCTTTCTCCTGGGTGGGAAAGAATACATTATGTAAGTGAATACGTGTATAGGAAACTCTCCCTATTCACAGTGGGGTATTCTTAAAACGCCCTACTATTATGAATTCCAGCCCCCGTATCTTATTTAAAGGGCGCCCTTAAGAATAGTGGGGTTGGAGATAGAGATAGAGAGCACTCGACTTGTTATATGACTCTACCTTTATGCTGGAACCGGGAGAGAGCGGAGGGTTTGATTCACTCGACTGCAGATGACTCGATCTTAAACTCTACCGATCACTCGAATTACCTGTTGATCATTCGACCTTCATGCCATGCCACCTGTTTAAATGCACTCACTTTGAATCAGGCGCCTATCATACAGAAACCATATCTGATATTGATGCAAGGGGGATAACATTCTTGGAAAAACCACCCCCATCCACCTACTGATTGACCTTGGATTCTTGGTTGGATCATGAATCTCAGCCCACTTCTACGATGTAACAAGAACCTCCTTGGAGCGTTATACAACACGAAGATTGTTGGCAATATGATGCAGAGTGTTGTCCTTGATGGAAACCCACTTGATGAAGATGATGGAAACCGACTTAATGAAATTGTTCTTGATGCTTGATGCATTTATTAATGATGTAAAACTAATGTTCTACAAGTAGCTTAGAAGTACCAAAGAAAGAAATATCAGTAAGGGCCAGAACAATGATGAAAAGTGTGTGACACAAAGCATACGCGGGTTTGGTTAGGCTAAGTAGCGTATGTACGCGGAAAAGTACGTGCTAAGTCACGTATGCCTAATTGCACTCTAAAGTTATAATTCCAGGGGTTCTTACCATGGTATTGACCCATTGTATTGAGCGTTGGATTGTCTATTTGATCCCGTCCAGGAATACCATTGGAAGTGATGTGGTTTTGGCTCATGGTATTTTCAAAGGCTAGATCTATTTAAGGAGAAGAACTTCATTGTGCAATGAGTGTGCATGATTTTGGGTTTGAATGTATACTTCACTCTGAAGTATGTCTGAATGGAAAGGGTAACAGTTTGATGATAGATCTGAATCTATAATGCACCTATGAAGAAAATGATGAAGAGGGATCTCTAGATCTGAAATGTATATGTATCTTCTAGATCTGTTTATGGAATGATTAGATCTGTGATCTGGTAAATTTGTGCTGAAGTAAAGAATGAAGATCTGAGCTGTTTATCGATACACGGAGAAATTCTTGTTGCCCTAAAATGTACGGCAGAGATCTGTACGCGGATGTGTGCGGGTTTAGATGCATGAAAGCGCGTATATACGCTGGATCAGTGAAAGGAAAGTGCGTATGAAAACTAGGGTTTGCTGAAGTATATGGTATGAAATGTCTAATCTGTTCTGTTGTTTTACTACTATCTGACAATGATGTATTCATACAAATCTGGGTTGTTTGAATGATGATTATGCTACTGGTTATATTGATGAAAGATCAAGTTGTTGATTGATTGCTTTATGATTCAATGAATGAATTGATGGAGTTATAAGTTTCAGTTTGATGTATGATTGAGCTTAAATGTGTGGAGTGGGTCCAGTCTGAAAATATGATGAAAAGTGGTCTGCAAGTTGTGTTCTAAAAGAAGCTATTGGATCCAGTGTGAAAATTGATGAAATGTGGTCCTTGGTAGAGCTGAGGGTCGTAGCCCTTAGTCAGGGGTCGTAGCTCCCTTCCAGGTGAGGCTGGTAAACGAGAGCAGGGGGTTGTAGCTCCCTTCCAGGAGAGGCTGGTAAACGAGAGAAAGTTGTAGCCTTCTGCAAGGGGGTGCCTACGTTCTGGTATGAGTCTGCGCCAGTACATGGTTATAAGATGTTTTCTCTATAATAAAATATTGAAGGCTGAGACAACGGCAACGGTGGTTTTCTCCCGACTTGGGTTTCCACCTAAAATCCTGGTGTTCATGTGTGTTGCTTATGTGTGATGGTTTATTCTGTTATTACTGCACATATACTGACCCAACTTAACATCGGATGAATGAATGTTACAAAAGTAGGTTAAAATTATACATATAATTAGATCTATGTTTATGCGCGAGTTTTGTGAAGGATATCCGTGTACGCAAGTTGGCTTCCAACAAAGTACTGTATGGGTTTTAGTGAATGGAAAAAGTAAAAATTTTTTTGAGTAAGTCCTAAATACGGTTCACCCCCCCCCCCCCCCCCCTCTCCCCTTCTCGATGTTTTTCCCAACAATTGGTATCAGAGCAGGTCCTTCTGCAGAAGCTTGATCGCTTGAAGGAGATCCGTCGAAATGGGAAGTCATGAAGGGGTAATGTCTATAAGGCCACCTCTATTCAATGAAAATAATCTGTTATTCTGGAAGATACGAACAAAAGCATATCTGAAAAGTCTTGGTGCAGAAGTATGGGCAATCGTGGAAGGAGGTTATCAGTATCCGGCAAGTATTCCTACTGATGCAGCAGAAAGGAAGAAATATGAAATCAATACCAAAGCCATCAATGTCTTATTAGGAAGCATGTCTGAACCAGAATTTGATAAAGTGATGCAGCTAAATTCAGCAAAAGAAATATGGGACAAAATCATTCTGAGCTATGAAGGAGATACAAAGGTAAAAAGTGCAAAACTCCAAACTCTCCGAATTGAATATGAAAATTTAAGGATGCATAGTGATGAGAGTATTGCCAGTTTCTTTTTACGTCTAGATGATATTGTAAATCGTATGAGAATTTTGGGTGAAACCATAACCGATACTACTCTAGTGGAAAAAGTCTTAAGATCTTTGACTTCAAAATTTGAGTCAAAAGTATCAGCTATTGAAGAAAGGCAAGATCTGCAAACTCTTACTATTGTTCAACTACATGGTATTTTGAATGCTTATGAAATGAGACAAGGAGGTCCCTCTCAAATCAAAGAAGCTACTTTTAAGGCGTGTGCAAATAGAAAAGAAAAGGAATATGTCAAGGAATCAAATTATATATCAGAAGAAGAAGAAGCAAATTTTGTGAGAAGACTCCAACTAGGAACTAGAAGATTCAAAGGTAAGCTTCCCTTCAAGTGTTTTGCTTGTGGAAGAGTTGGTCATTATGCTGCTAAATGTCCTTATGAAGAAAATCATGATAAAGGGAAACAATTTGAAAAGAGAAAGAGTTATTATGCAAATGAAAATAATGATGAAATGTCAAATGAGGATGAAGAAGATTCTGACCAAGTTCTGCAAGTACTCATGGCAAAGAAGCAAAAGAAGAAGGCTACTTAAAGAAAGAAGATACCTCAGAAAACATGCGCAACAGAAAATGAAGAAGAGGAAACAAGTATTGATTGTTGTTCTTGTGATTCATCTTCTTGTACATGCAATGGTGAAGATAGTGAAAGTAACAGTATAAGTCTTGAAGCAAATCTCAAGATCAAGGATGAAAGCAATGATTGGAATCAATTTCATAAGAGAGAATCTATCTACAAAGATATGATCTCTAGAATGAATGAACAGAAATAAATACTGAATGGACAGGTAGACAAGTATCAAAATTTGTATGTTCATGCAACCAATCAAAGTGAAAGACTTGAAGCAGAAATCATCTCTCTCAAAGAAGATCCGGAAAAATCAAATAAGAAGAATGAAGAACCCCCATCATTTGAAAAGGAAGGACTTGAAGCAGAAATCATCTCTCTCAAAGAAGATCTGGAAAAATCAAATAAGAAGAATGAAGAGCTGTTACAAACATGTGAAGAACAAGAAAATTGGTTGAAGGAAGAAATTTTAAAATTGAATGATCAAGTAGAAGAAGGAAAAAGGGTCGAAGAAAGCATGAAGAAGCAATGCAAAAAATTGGAGGTTGAGGTAAACATTCTCAAAGGTAAATTAGAAGAAAAGGATAAACTCTTGAGGTTTCAAGATAGTACTAAGATTCTGGACAATATTCTTAGTAATCAAAGATCTCCTGCTATTAAACTTGGTCTTGGTTTTCATGAAATTGTTAAAGGAGAATCTAGTTCACAAGGAAGTGCTAAAGATTCAAAGGATGTCAATGCAAAACCTGAAGAGTTGAAAGAAACAAGAAGTCAACCGACAATCATGAACACTCAAAGGAAATCATTCAATAATTTTGAATGCTTTAAATGTCATAATTATGGGCATGTTGCAGCCAATTGCATAAGCAGATTGTTTCAGTCACAAACAAACAGATTCTACACAGAAAGGTACTCTGGTTTCTTCAAGGGATATTGTTTTTCATGCAGCAAGTATGGTCATAAAGCAGCTGATTGCAATAGAAGGAAGAATAGAACAACACATTATGATCCTTATGCTTACTTTTCTGGTCACATAATATGCTATACTTGTAACAAGTATGGACATGTAGAAAAAGAATGCGGGATGAATAGATCTGAGAAATTGGAGAACTTCCAGCACACAATAAGAAAGTTCAAGAAAAGTTGGAAAAAGAAGGAGGACCGGTCAGAAACGTAGGGACTATTGACCCTACTGCAGTCATCCGCTTCTAAAGCTTACTTCTCTTAATGACTGCAGGAGTGATGTGAGATACATTATAGGGATTAGTAATGTATCGTCACAGGGGGAGCGATGTATGGTGATTCCCATGATGGTTTTGGTTATTCTGGTTATGTTTATTTCTAACAGAGCATCTGATGTGAAGAAGACAGGTACAGGTGGTACAAACCCAGGGGGAGATGAAGGAATGTGAAGTTTTCAATGTTTCACTTTCCATACGCGGGTTCTGTGAACTAAATCCGCGTATACACGCGAGTTACAGTGGAGACAGTCACATATGAATTTATGACAAGAAAAATAGTATGACAAGCTAAAGATCAGGAGCACATTTTCAGGGGGAGCATTAGCCTTGCTGAGCGTAATGCATTGTTGGCATTATGATGATTCTGAAATAAGATCTCTCTCTCTTGAGGTATTTCTGGTATTGGTTATAAAAAATCATATTTGTAATTTGATGAAAAGGTCTTGATGTAAAATTTGTAATATTCAGTCATGTAAAGGGCTTGTTCAAATTTGTAAACCCACTTGGTTGGGTACTTGAGTCAAAATGTGTAAACCCACTTGGTTGGGTACTTGAGTAAAAATGTGTAAACCCTCTTGGTTGGGTAGTTGAGTCTCATATGTAAATCCACTTGGTTGGATATTTGATGTAAGTATGAGTCCTTGGTGATAGGAAGGTCATAGAGTCATGTACTTCATTGAAAAATATGTTTGAACATTCAACATGAACTCAGGGGGAGCATGGTAACTTCAGTGCACATCAGATCTACAACGCTCTTCTTTCTACATGAGGAGAAAAACCTTGTGTTGGTTTTTGATCCGCCCTTTGCCCTTGATGTCAAAGGGGGAGAGTGACATGGTGTTTGAATAGGGGAAGAATATCATTATGCTTAATGTATCTATCTGTTGTGGTGATCAAACACCATCGTGGTTTCCATCAAGTCCAAAGGGGAAGATTGTTGGCAATATGATGCAGAGTGTTGTCCTTGATGGCAACCCACTTGATGAAGATGATGGCAACCTACTTAATGAAGTTGTTCTTGATGCTTGATGCGTTTATTAATGATGTAAATCTGATGTTCTACCAGAGAAAGAAATATCAGTAAGGGCCAGAACAATGATGAAAAGTGTGTGACACAAGGCATACGCGGGTTTGTTTAGGGGAAGTAGCGTATGCACGCGGAAAAGTATGTGCCAAGTCGCGTATGCTCAATTGCGCTCTAAAAGAATAAAACCAGGGGTAACTACCATGGTATTGACCCATTGTATTGAGTGCTGGATTGTCTATGTGATCCCATCCAGGAATACCATCGGAAGTTGTGTGGTTTTGGCTCATGGTATTGTCAAAGGCTAGATCTATTTAAGGAGAAGAAATTCATTGTGCAAGGTGTGTGCATGAGTCTGGGTTTGAATGTATACTTCACTCTGAAGTATGTCTGAATGGAAAGGGTAACATTTTGATGATAGATCTGAATCTATGATGCACCTATGAAGAAAATGATGAAGAGGGATCTCAAGATCTGAAATGTATATGTATTTTCTAGATCTGCTTATGGAATGATTAGATACGCTGATTTGGCGAATTTGTCTTCAAGTAAAGAATGAAGATATGAAACATTTATACGGTAGGAAACTACAACGCACAAATGTTTGAATATCTATACACGAGATGTATACGCGGGTTTATATGCATGAAAGCGCGTATATATGCCAGATCAGTGAAAGGAAAGCACATATGAAAACTAGGGTTTGCTGAAGTATATGGTATGAAATGTCTGATCTGTTTTGTTGTTTTACTACTATCTGACAATGATGTATTCATACAGATATGGGTTGTTTGAATGATGATTATGTTGCTGGTTATATTGATGAAAGATCAAGTTGTTGATTGATTGCTTGATGATTCAATGAATGAAGTGATGGAGTTATAAGTTTCATTTTGATGTATGATTGAGCTTAAATGTGTGGAGTGGGTCCAGTCTAAAAATATGATGAAAAGTGGCCTGCAAGTTGTGTTCTATGGAAGCTATTGGATCCAGTGTGAAAATTGATGAAACGTGGTCCATGGTAGAGCTGAGGGTCGATGGTAGAGCTGAGGGTCATAGCCCTCAGTCAGGGGGTCGTAGCTCCCTTCCGGGTGGTGGTAAATGAGATCGAGGGTGTTGTAGCTCCCTTCCATTGGTAGCTGGTAAACGAGAGCAGGGGGTTGTAGCTCCCTTCCAAGAGAGGCTGGTAAACGAGAGAAGGTTATAGCCTTTTGCAGGTGGGTGCCTGCATGCTGGTATGAGTCTGCGCCAGTACATGGTTGTAAGATTTTTTCTTTATAATAAATATTGAAGACTGAGACAATGGAAGCGGTGGTTTTCTCCTGAATTGGGTTTCCACCTTAAATCCTGATGTTCATGTGTGTTTCCTATGTGTGATGGTTTGTTCTGTTATTACTACACATGCTTACTGTTAACTTAACATCAGATGAATGAATGTTGCAAAGAACTAAGTTAAGAATTATCTGTATAAGTAGATCTCTGTTCATACGCGAGTTTTATGAAGGATATCAGCGTGTATACGCTAGTTGGCTTCAGCAAAATAGCATATGGGTTTTAGTGAATGGAAAAGTAAAAATTTTTGAGTAAGTCCAAAATACTGATTCACCCCCCCCCCCCTCTCAGTATTTTTCCCAACAAAAATACATAATCAATTACAACCATTACTCTGGTGAGATAAGCACTTGGTCAGCTTATTCATATTCATGATGTAGAACACATGTACCCGCGTGTGTTAGTAGTGGTGGGATGGGAGTGGTGTGTGCTTCTGTAATCAGTTAAGAGAGAGAGGATGGGTGGGATTGGTATGAGAGAGAGGTGGGATTGGTATGAGAGAGAGTTCGTTTAGTGGAGAGAGGTGTTGAAGATAGCTTGGCTTTGGAGACAGGCGGGATAGAAGCTAGGCACGAAGACGCAAGCTTGAGCGAGCTTTCTCCTTGTTGAGTTTGCTAGCTCAGGTTCTCTGGTTCAGGTGAGATGATACGAGATTGTTTCTCAATGTGTCCAAGGCCATTAAGATTGCTGTGCGCTTGACCCCATTAAGATTGGGGCTTCTGGGATCAGTGCCTTTCTCATGTGCCTTGACGAGAGAGACAACCAACCCTTTCGATTCAGTGCCCGACCAGAACCATCCGTTTAGGCTGGCCTTAGTGTGTCTGCTGGTTAGATTGCCTTGGCTTATCTGCCTTTCCCAGTATATAAAAAAAAGATTCGTTTGGGTTGTACCGTGAAATAAGTGTCCAATATATATTCGGTGGTAAGGTCCCGTATTCACATTGCCCAGTGATAAGTAGATCAATATGTATGTGGATAGTGGAACCAATGTGATATGGGGGCACGGCTCAATACAGTCAAGTGAGGAGAAGGAAAAGGGTCTATATTCACATAGGGAGTCCGATGGTGACCAACAACCATAACCCTCCCTCCACCTTAGGGTTCAATGTGGATATACACGGTTTCTGTCCATCCATGGGAAAAACCATTCATTCGTTTTGACTAGAACGGGCATAGGTCCAAACACCAGCCAGGCAGCATGATCACTTCGTTACTACCCCTCCTTTATGGATGGATTTTTAGGGTCGGTGGTTAGTGGCTCTGAGAAGAGGGCTTGGTGCCGGTTTAAGGATTCACTGCAGATCCATATAGGCGGTTCTTATGCAAGGAGGAAGACCGATTTGCTACCATTCAGAGTTATTTCATGGAGAAGTGTTGAACTACCCTACTTATGCTAAAGATATCTTTGCCTTAGTTCGAGCAGTCAATAAATCATCGTATTATCCTATTATATCTAGTTACCGATATATTAGAGATCATCACTTCCTTATAGAATAGATAGCGCAGTGGAAATATTTTCCATGACTTTCACTCACTTACCTAATAACTAACTTTCCTGGTGGGTCATGCTCCCCATACTGCCTACCTAACGTAATGACATCCCCAGATTCTAGGTACCCAATACACCTACCTTAAGTAACTCACCTATCCCTTTCCCCTCACTCACCTGCCTTAACTCTCTATCCTACCATTACCTGGGGAAGCAAGGTAAGTAAAGCCCCTACCTGCCTGGGAGAAGGAATGGAGCTTCCCACTTAGCTATTCGTTCACTCCTACCTACGTCGTTCACTCATGCATGCATAACACCATACCTTATAACCTTATAAGGAGGGAGTAAGACCATACCTGATGGGGAAGTCAGTAGTGATCTCCATAGAATATAAGGTAAGGAAAAGGGAAGATAAGGTGAGAAAGATCTCCCTCAAATTGAAAAGGGAAGGGAAGTGGAAGATAAGATGAGATATACCTCCATAAGAAGATGACAAGAAATATAGACCCTTAACGTGCGTGTCAGATAAATAGACTCCACAAGATCTCTGTGCAGAGGCTCGGCTTAAATACGAACCATGCCTTAAGATACGAAATACTAAAGCCTTACACGCACGATGAGGACATCTTCACTTAAAGGCCTACAACGAAGCATTAGACAGGGGCCTAGAGGCAAAGGGGTAACCAAAGCATAAGAAAGGGTTGTTCCCTGCGAAGGAAGCATTAGAAAAGGCCATGACACTCGCTAGCTATCTAAGAAGGGAAATCTAAGCCGGTCAACCCCAAAAACCCAATCAAATTCTTATTTCTATTGAAAGGCTAGTGATCCCAGCTTGGCATGCTCATAATAGGGAAGTAGGTTAAGGCGCTCCAAAGCACTCCTACCTATTTGGTAGGGGGTAATTTATAAATTTCTATGGGCTAATGACCGGCATAGAAAAGATGTGATGCCCGGCCAAAATACGTTTATTCACGTGCGGTATGGGAGATGTTAATACATTTTATCTTCCGCTTGTTCGGGACCGTCTCGAAAAGGCAGGCTTGGCCGAACATGTTTTATAAGAATCCGTTTCATCAAGCTGGTCACCCCTATCCGCAGCAGCCATCAGTGAGATGGGGGCAAGAGCAGGGAAGATAGAGTAGGGGATGGAGGAAGGGACGGGAAAGAGAGGGTAACCCATGAGCAGAAGGATAATTGACGAAAAGCAGAGAAAGGGAAGCATAGACAAGCAAGGGAGAGTAGCCCAGGCAAATATAAGGCCAGGAAGCAGACATACACCTAGAGACGGGAAGGTATAAGGAACCAAAGAAGCTCCCCTCACTAATCTAATCTAATCTAATCTAATCCCCGAAGAGTGGGTGAAGTGGCGATACTTTCTTCTCCACGGAAACAGCCTTCTAATGCATCGAAGCAGGGTCCTTCGCTCAATCAATCCCTCAATCAATCCTTCCATCGCACCCATCCATCCAGCCATCCTATCCATCCAGGGAAGGTATCTGCTTCAGTTATCAGCCTATCGAGAGAGTGCAGAGGCCAATCATATATTATATATGTCATTATGGTTTCTCATTTCTTTCTTCCAGTCATGATGTGCTTTAAGGCTCAACCATATGCCCCACCACCCCATAAGCAGCGCAGGTGTCCCTACGAGATTGGCCATTTTGTCGAGGCGGAGGTGGAGCGGGCTGCCGAACTCTCGACTAAAGGCCGAAGGGTAATAGGGACTCACTATTCATATGGTGAGGGTCGCCATCGATGCCAAGTATATTTATTTGGCGAGAAAGGGTGGGAAGGTCGTAGGTTGGGTGGTTAAGCCAAAGGTATTTGAGCACATTTACACTCGACATTGCGTTTTACGCCGAGCGGACTAGGCTTATATATGTCTTATTTGCATATGGGGTTCAAGCAGTAAAAGGAAAGGTCTGTAGTGGCAGGCAATATTAGATATCTAAGAATCGTCGCTTTGCGAAATCGCGAAAATGCTTTTGGAAAGAAGCCGTACTGGAGTGATCCAAGATCTCTGTTCTACTTAAGATTGTCATTTTGTGTGTGTTTTTTTCTTTTTGGGCCGGGCCAACCATCAAAGTTTTTGGAACTATTCATACCTAGGCATTATAGGGGAGGCAGGGGTTCGACGGGAGAACCTGAGGGGAGAACCTGAGCAGAACAAGTAAAAAAGAAAAGCGACAGAGCTACGTGTTGTTTACCCTCAATATATTTCCAAAGCGAAGTAACTATTTACCCTGCGTGATGCGGAAGGAAGGGAACGGTTCAACGCGCGAATGAAGGAGCTCACTCACACTCAATTGGCTGGCTCGCAAAGCTATTTGTCTTCTTGGCCGCTGTCCACGAGAGGGAGGGTTAAGGGAAAGCCGTTCCCTATTTATTTAACCTACCCCTTCCCGAGGTTGGTCCAGTTAAGGTCCTTAGTGAGCTATGCTCTTTTAGGGGAAGAAATAAAGGGTCCGTCATATCTTCCCGAACCTAATTTGAACCCGGTAAGTTATAACCTACACAAATTCAGGTTATCCGAAGGGCAACTACGATCTATCTATAGTGCCGTAATTCTGTCACTATAGGTCGATCGTAGTTGCCGTAATTCACTATAGAATCATCTTTCCTCCACAAATTATCTGGTGATTCCCGAAACGCTCCGCGTTCTCTTTCCCACCCAACCTGACCTGTTGATTCTTTCTTCTAAAGGTTGTCCTCTCTCGGCTGGATTTTGGTCCAGCCTACTACGAGGATCCCGTACATCGTATTTATCCGGTCCCGTGGTTACTATGCCGCCACGTTTCTTTTCCGGTCCTTTTGCATAATTTGTGCACTATATATTGTAGTTGCCTACACACACAAATTCTGGAATATCCTTTAGTGTTTCGACTCTCCGTTCAGTGGATGAGATGGCTGCGCTCCAGCTCACTAAATAATGGGACGGCAGTGGTCTGCCGGCAAGCTCATTCTGATCCTGCCTGGACGCAGTACATTGGAATCCTGATGCACCACCACGAACGCTACCGCGGCGGCACCCGCCTGCGGTAAGGCACCACCCTGTTGTGCCAGTAGCCAACCCCGGCATGTCAGCTCAGTTATCCTCATCAAGCCACTTACTGTCTGTCTAGCTAGCTCCCCAATCTTCCCTTCTCAGATCGATGAATAAGGGATTTATAAGTCGATCCCTTATAGTAGCCGGCCACGCAAGGTTATACCTCCCCCCCCCCCCTACCTACTATAGTAAGTAGCGAGGGGTATAACCTTATAACTGGTATAACTGATAGGGAAAAAAAGTATTCACCCCCTATTCAATAAGTGAACGGGCGAAGCGCTATGCCTTCCCCTGTAGCCTGACTAGCTAGAGGTAGGGAAAGGTATAACCTCATCCGGATAAAAACTACTCCCCTATCGAATGGATAAATCGGGTTTCCCAATGCTCTTCCACGTATCCGAGATACGCCACCTCGGGATGCTTTACTCCTAACCCCTATCGGTTCCGAGACGGGGCTTAACCTGAGTCTCGGTTAAGAACGGCATGCATCTACGTTTCACACGGCGCACGATTCCATGGGTAGTTTCATTTGACATCGTGATGGGGGACATAGCTTATGATCATCGGCTTTAATCATGCCACTAGGCATTCGATTAGGACATTGCACAATGATTCGAAGAATTTGTCGCATCTCTTCGATACGGATACAGTGGCGATCATAGCAATCTCCTATGGTACCCACTGGTACGTCAGAATCCGATTGGTCATGGGCATCGTAAGGTGCTGCTTTTCGCGAATCCCAGCATACTCCCGGTTGGGATGGGTAGGCCCACCACTTAGGCCAAGACCCAAGTAAGTGGGGGACCCCGTCGGGCTCCTCCCCCCGCCCCCCTGAGAACTGTAAGTGAAAGTTTCCCTTCGTGCGGCTCGAATCATTCTCAGATGCCTGCCTAGCAGGCGCAGGCATCCCCGTTTGCCGCCGAATTGAAAAGTGGCGGGGACCGAAACTATGACCAACCAATAGAGTAAACTTAGCTGCGAGGAATGTGGTTCCAACGGTTGAGGGTGGAGGGCGCTGGTTCGCGGAGTCCGCTTATCAGGAGACTTCCGTACCACCATAATTCGACTGCTGTTGATCCCAAACTTCTCCGAACTCCTAAACATAAGGTGAAACCACAAGGTTATACCGATACCTACCTTCCCCTCGACTATAGGGAAGGTATAACTGATAGCCGATTAGTTAGGGGGTTATTGTGGGTGGCTCCCCCCCCCCCCCCCACCTTTCGGGGCAGGGGGGCCGCCCGATTCGACCATGCATGGTATCGATATAATGGGGCAGCCGAGCTGATCTGCTTCCAATTGGAGAAAGCCGCTTTCACCAAGTAAGCCACCTTTCGGTGCGGGTCACGTAACCCTATCCGAGCCATTACAGCTCGGCCTTCGCTTTTTGAGGCTTCCTCTACCCACATATTTATGTGCCCGCAGCACCTCCATATGGATAAATATGGGCTTACCGTGTTCCATTAATAGCACCTTACCTATGCCGATTTTGGCGGACCGTGCTCTACCCCGGTGGACTCATGCGGTTCCGACGTGCCCAGAGGCCAGAGGCGAATCCGTCCACGCACGGCCAAACACCAAAGGTGGCCCGCCTGGAACAGTCATGTTTGACTGGGCTTATACACATTCGCTTACTTACGCTGTCCCCCCTCAGCTCACCCTAGCCCCCCAGTTATTGGGGGGGTACGTCGTCCCCGAGGCTTCACACCAAGTCTTTGCAACAGTAGGGGCATGCTTGAGTAGGGTCAGGCAGAACCGTCGTTGCCTGATGGGAACCTCCCCCATATTGCTACCAATGTCTTCGTGTCGCGCAACCTCTTAGCATTACACCACTGGATCCCCAATCCTTTGCCTGCTGTGCAGTGACAGTACCAATATCCACTAATCGTTGTTTCCAGATACGGTTGCCGGTTGACATATCTTCTGATTCGTCAATACGATAAGCGAATGTTTGTGTAAAGAAAAAAAGATCTCGACATAAGTCAAGAGGCAGATCTTGTGCCACTCCACCTGGTCGTATGAAACTGGCATGCATCCTGGCTCCCGGGACTTTTTCATGGAATTCCAACGATCTCTCCCGCTCCTCAGAAGCCCACAGGGACGGAGTTAATGCTCCCACATCCGTAGCATGAGTAGTTAAAGCAAGTGAATGATTCGAAATTCGAGTTATTTCACGAAATAACACTCGTATATATTGAGCCCGTAATGGTACCTCGCGATTCAGAAGTTTCTCTACAGCTGAAGAATAAGCGTGTTCCTGGGCCATCATAGAAACATAAAGAGGGTCGACGACAGAACGGACAACGAAACTTCGCGACAGCTTTTTCGTACACGTTCACTTGCATGCATCACATACACAAGTGCTCTCTGAACCGTGCAATAAGGTCACCCATGACACGGCTCTCCCACTCGAGTTACCGGTTCCGGATCCCCCGGCCATGCTATTATATACATTCTATCTATTGGATGGGGTTGAGAGTGTTTCAATCCATGAGCTTCTAGGTGAGTGACGCGTTCGTGGAGCCGAAGGAGGAGCAAAATAAAGTGGGTCGGGGGTGCGTGTCCACCCTTAAATGGGATAAATTATTCCAGCCAGATAGGTAGGGGAGGGGCCGGGCCGGCAGGAAACGCTAAGAAGGATCCTCTTTCTAACGCAAGATGAGGGTGATTAGGGGTAAAGTGATTACTTGACCGTATTTCCGGGCCGGGAAAGTGCTTCCAGAATTGAGCACTATAGATCGTAGTTGCCCCAATTCTGAAGAACTGGGGTCTTACTATATTTCTTCCCCTCAAAGAGCCCTCTTTCTTATTCTGAAAATGGCCAGATTATTTAAGAAACAAAATGGATTTCTTCCAGTCATGAATGATATCTATTATATATGTAATTACGGTTTAGCAGACTTAGCTGTGCTGTATGGGCATATGTAATGATGCATTCATGAATTATAGCAGTAATTATGCATTCATTCGTTATATACGTAATTACGCTATCGAATAAACGGTAACGAGAATCCACGCATCCTATCTCACCCGATATTACTCCAGGTGTATTCGGAGATGCATGTATTATATATGTTGCTGTTGCATTAGTCATTCATTAGAGACTGAACTCCCGAAACCTCGGTAAATGACTTACAATTCAATTTCCTACCGCATAATTCTAGTTGGAGGGCTCTCGTTTGTCCGAAGCCTGCCTCTTCGGCATGATTTCATTTACTGAGGAATGGGTGGTTGCCCTGCCTTGGATTCAGCAGTAAGTATCGGGAGGGGAGCTTTTTCTTTTAAACCAAACCTCGTAAATGAAGTTGTAAGCTAACCGTTGACTGAAAGTAAATGAAGACTGAGAAGGTGTTGACTGAAAGGAAGCTAAGCCAGAAAGGTCATTAATGAGACAGTATTCTCTTCTATTCTATTCCTTGTAAACTCAGTCTCAAATGGGTGGGTGTATCAGAGAATATTGAAAGCCACTAGTGATGCCGGGATTGTGTCGTATCGATGCGATGGCCACTGGCGCTAGCTAATATGGAGTGGATATAGATGGGTTCCATGGCTGGTGTACAACATGAAGATTCATCATATCGTCCGTCCTATATTGAAACAGAACACAGTACCCGTGCCATAGAATCATGATCAGGACACCCCAACCCCATTCGAAGTTAGCAGCCCCTCCGGTGTTTGGATAACCGCCCGGAATACACATGTTCACCTATACTACAACTTCATGAAAGTGCTTAGTGAGGAGGGTCGGGTACTGCTATGAACCTCTTAGAAGCTGGTTGGTATCAGGACGGACGGGTTCAGACTTGTACCCACGGCTCACGTACAAGGATAAAGCGGTTATATAGGGCTGGCTCGATACACAACAAGAGTTGATAGGGCTGGCTCACATACAAGGATACGTCTCGATGGAACATATCTCCTTCGATTCGAGGGCGCCCGGGTCTCCTCTACCTGCGGGGATTTCCATCAGGTTTAGGCCTAAGCTAGTTCCCTACGGAACTGGGCAAAGCAAGGGATAGGATTAGTGCACCTCCGCCCATTGAAGGAGAAGTTTATGCACTGGAAAAACCGGACGGAACAAAGCCCTTATTCTAGCATATTTCCTTTTCATTCTATAGGACAGCCAAAGGCCCACTACTTATTGATAAAAGAACTAACAGAGAACGTCTAGTTATCTGCCTGACCTTCAGGAAGTTGGTGCTGAGCATTGTTTGATCGTCTAGTCAACATGTATCCTTCAAGGTCTTTGACCTTTGCTTCCATATCTCTAGTATTCTTCCAAAAAAACTTCTCCATATGTCCGGGCCCAATTTCCACAATATTGAGAGGTTTTCTTCTTACTACCTCTTTGAGTCGAAGTTTGCTCATGATGCTTCTTCTTCTCGTTCTGGTCGATGCAATCCTTATTTTTCTGCTAGTTGCATTGTCTACCTTTTTCTTTATAGTTATGTCAACTTTTACCCTGAAACAGGTGAGCTTGTTGCTTTATTTCCAATTTGCCGTCATCAAGCAATTTCTCATGTGCCCTAATAAACAAACCACAAAAAGAATCAAAGGAAACATCCTTACCATATTCTTTTCTGGATGCCCAACTGGTATGAAACGTCGAACATAATATATCATAGGGTGTATTCATATTCATGAGGATTAGTTCAATGAGATGATCATCTTTCTTCGGAAAGTTCTTGCTGCATTCACCCCAATTTCATTGTAGCTCTTTGATATGAGCCAAGTAGTCCTCAATCCTTTCAAAGGAGAGAGGATCTAGAGAGAGAAACTCTTTCTCAATTTGCATAACCTAACTTTCATCAGTTTGATCAAACAAAGACTTCAGCTTCTTCCAGACCTGATGAGGAAAGTTGAGCCCACTTGTATGAAAGTGAATCTCCCTTGACATGTAAGTGGTAATGAATCCTACATCCTCATCCTTCTTCTTTTCGAAGACAAATTGATGCTGGTCATCCTTTGGATCTGGCATCGCGGTCTTCATAAACTGCCAAAGCGCCTTACTTTTCAACAAGGTTTCCATATATTATGCCCATATTCCATAATTGTGGTTATTTAGAATAACAGGCTCTATCTTGGAAGTCATAATGCTGATCTGACAGATCTCAACCCTGATTCAGTATGCAAGTTGAAACATTGAGTCAACCCAACATATAGATTTGACTAAATGAGCGTGTGTCTAAATGATAGGCTCTAAAAAGACCTGTAGACAATAGGTTGTTTCTCAAACCAATAGCTCTAATACCATGTTGAAGAAACCAAGGAATTAGATAAGTCAGAGAGCTCATTATTCCGAGGAGAGGTGGTGTAGAAAGACACCGTTACAACACTTAAGTATGGGCTAGCATAACACAAAGAAGAATACTTCAAAATGCATTAAGAAGGAATATGGTACCACACAAATGATTCCACAAAAAATCCATGTCTTAGATCGACCCATAGGGCCATCCCTTTATAGCACCAAGATGTAACCAATTCCCTTTAAGTGAGGAAGATTCGGTGCACATACTTTGGTCCATGCACATAACGACCTCCTTTCTTTTTGCCTTGTTTTGTGCCATAGTTGATTGTTCTATTCTCACGTTATGACTAGTTGAATGCATAGTCAGTCGGATATTGTATTGGTCAATCGACCACCTAGTCGAATCCTCAGTTGACCACTCAGTTGACTGTTGACTGTCGATTGTCTATGTTCAAAATATCCAAAGGTGTGATGAACTAGAAAGACCTATTGTTCCAATGAAAGATACCATCAATTAAGATCCAAGGATGGAATAGACATTCCCAAAAGATCATAAGTATTATTCACTCTCCTCCAGCTAATCCCTTTGTAGAACTTCTGAAAGATCACCTTGTGGAAGTACCAACCTGTTGTAACAATCAGGACCTCTGACATTCTTATGGTTTTCTTTCCATTCAAAACATGAAGAAAGAGTGCAAATTATGTCTACTTGCTTAATCCCAACAAGAAGTATCAAACACCATGACTCAAAGCACTGGAGACATCACACTTATTATCCCAGCTCACACTAAAGCTTTGAAGAGATCTCATAAGCTAACACTCCATCCATATGGTTATTTTCTCATTTTAGTCCTGGCAAGTGTATTGCTTTCTTCAAACTCTTGGTATCTTCATTTATGATAGGTGTCACTTCCATGATTCCATCCAGGGGCATCAAACCTTCATGTACACTGTTGAGGGAGCACCATGCCAGCATAACTATGCATATCCAACTGTGTGTAAGAGCCTTACAACTATATGTAATTGTTAAGACTTGTAAGCACCTTCAAACATACCATTCCATTGTCATCAACTGCTCTCATGCCAGACTTCCTTGGAGAGGAGCACTTTGTGGTGAACATCCTTGAATCATTCTTCTATAACCTTCAAGAGGCTAGATAGTCCATCTACTCTTGGCCATGCTTTAGCGTCATCAGATTCTCATCAATCAAGTCTATTCTTTCACTAAAGAAAATCATTTGCAAGTTCCTTCAACCTTTCAAGCATGTTCTAAATGTGAACAAGAACAAGCAAAGCAGGGGTATCAGCATATCCATAGAGAGATTCAAGGAGAGTCAAGCATTAAAACAAGATTAAGCAAAGGTCTAAGACAGTGCCAGAGAGGCCTCATACAATCAAACATACCCAGGAAGTACTAGGGAGCAGGCTCAACCAAATAAACTTCAAGTAAGATCATCAAGGGAAGAGGAACCAAGGAGCTCCTCAAAAGGGTAAGCCAGTCATGAGACATCCCTCAAACCTTTTCACCATATTCTAAAGCCAGGAGGGCATCAAAAGCAT